>SRMA01025616.1:36416-65988 GCA_007224835.1 Danionella cerebrum
GTGGCTGTTTACTTTGAACAGCGCCATTCCATCATTTAACTCAACTCTCTTTATTTATCTTTGCTCACAGATGATTTCTCTCTCTTTGTCTTTCATCTTGAATAAATACAAACCACATGACATTAATTTGGCGAAACTCCTTCACTGATGGTGGTTTGTTTTGATTTTATTTGGAATAATATGGATATCCAAATAGCCAGAAGAAAATCTGAACCACGAGCCAAATTAATGGTAGGAATAATACAAATGCTACCACCACCAACTGATTCATAAAGATTCTTCTTCCTTCTCCTGTTTCTTCCATAGAATTCAACAGCAGCCTGTAGAACCACTTGTTTTGCTTACAAATATAAAGTCTCCAGCTCTAACTCTCTAGCGCCACCTTCAGTCCAATCTGCCCTTATACAGGTCCTTCTAAAAACGAGCATAAAGTTCATTATTCTGTAATGTACTGATAAACATTAGACTTTCATATATTTCAGATTCATTTACACACAACTGAAGTACTTCAAGCCTTTTATTGTTTTAATATTGATTATTTTGGCATACAGCTCATAAAAAACCCAAAATTACTCAAAAATGTGTATATTTCATCCGACCAATAAAAGAAAAGTGTTTTTTAATACAAAAAAAGTAAACCTTCAAATAATTCTGTTCAGTTCTGCACTCAATACTTGGTCGGGAATCCTTTTGCAGAAGTGACTGGTTGAATGGGGCGTGGCATGGAGGCGATCAGCCCGTGGCACTGCTGAGGTGTTATGGAGGCACAGGATGCTTTAATAGCGGCCGTAAGCTCCTCCAGAGTGTTGGGTCTTACATCTCTCAACTTTCTTTTCACAATATCCCACAGATTCTCTACGGCGTTCAGCTCAGGAGAGTTGAGCACCAGTAATACCATGGTCAGGAAACCATTTACCAGTGGTTTTAGCTGGAAACCAGGTCGTGCTGAAAAATGAAATCTTCATCTCCATAAAGCTTTTCAGTAGATGGAAGCATGAAGTGCTCCAAAATCTCCTGATAGCTAGCTGCATTGACCCCGCCCTTGATAAAACACAGTGGACCAACACCAGCAGCTGACATGGCACCCCAGACAATCACTGACTGTGGGTACTTGACACTGGACATCAGGCATTTTGGCATTTCCATCTCCCCAGTCTTCCTCCAGACTCTGGCACCTTGATTTCTGAATGACATTTGATCAACAGTCCAGTGCTGCTTCTCTGTAGCCCAGCTCAGGCGCTTCTGCCGCTGGTTCAATAGTGGCTTGATCTGGGGAATGCGGCACCTGTAGCCCATTTCCTGCACACAGTGGCTCTGGATATTTCTACTTCAGACTCATCCACTGCTTCCGCAGGTCTCCCAATGTCTGGAATCGCTCCTTCTCCACAATCTTCCTCAGTGTCCGGTCACAGAAAATAATGAACTTTATCACAATATGCAAATTTGTTTAGAAGGACCTGTAGATGCTCTCTCTATCTCTCTCTCTCTCTCTTTCTAAAACACACCACACTAGAATTAGACAAAGTCTTTATTCGGAGAAAAAGTAAATCAGTGAATCACAATAAAATGCTCTTTCTTTCACCACTGGGGCACTTGTAATGTTCTGATCAAGAGACAGCAGCATGGAAGTGAATATTCATGATCATAGTGCAACGCAGAGCCGAGGATTGCTGTTTGGAAGCTTATTTCATTCAATTACAAACTAAGTTGGGCAAAGTTTAAAAAGCATCCAGATTGGAAACAGTTACTGTGAAAGTAGAGCAGTCCCCAGGGCTGAGGCCAGAGACAGTTCCGGTTCCTGCTGGTGTAAGACGTTTGATGAAAGTGTGGTCATTATTTATTTAATTTGGTGATTTTGTAAAGCTAAACAGCTTAAATGATGTGTTTTCATTAGACTCCTTTTTATGTAAAGTTTTCTAAGAGTTTTACCATGTTTGGTCACTAGGGGCAGTAGTCATGTGAGTAGTCTGTGGTCACATGCTACTGTGGATTTCGTGACAGGTCTCAGCATAGAAACACTGCCATTCTGATGGTGGTCCACTTTTCTTTCTTCTCATTGCTGGTGCTCCTTCCACTCGTGAAACCACAATCTCCATCGCTGACAAGGTTATCTGTGAAATGTAGTCTCATAGAAGCTCTGAGACGTCTGGCATCAGGATTCCGTGCAGGAGAAGCAAGGCATGCTGCATTATCTAGCCTCTTGGCTCCTTTTTCGTCTCTATTTTCTCCTGTCTAGGCCACACCCCTCCTTAGCTAGTGCTTGGGAAGCGTGGAAGGCATGTGATGGGTAAGGCAGTCCCTTCTTTGTAATTAAATGGAATATTAAATGGGAAACCTTCTGAGCTGAGCAGGGAACATTTGTTGACTGTAAGGGAACAGGGTCCTTGATAGAAGCTCAAAGTCTTTTTGCAGGTTTAGCGTCTTTTTCATGTTTAATCTGAGGTCTGAGCAGAAGGCAATGATCTTTACATTCAATACTAGACAGGAAGTGCTCTAAAACCGAACAGGAAGTATACATTTGTTATTGCTCTGTCCTGGTGGTTTTCAGGTTTCAGTGCAGAGTTCATCTTCAGAGTATTTTTTAAGAACAGTCTTGATTAATGTCAGCCTCCTCCTCCACACAGTCACTCGCACAGATCTTCAAGATATCCTCATTTTCATCAGTCCTCATCATAAGACGGATAATCACCACACCATTACCCTCATCCCCAAGGCTACTGGACCCCGACCAGCTCAGTGATGGGTGGAGCAAGCACCATGAGCTCGGTGTATCTGCGGTAGAAGAGCCTAAGGCGAGAGATGTACCCGTCCTGATGATAGGGGAGCTGCTTCTGCTTCAGGAACTGAGACACCAGCGGCTTCACCTGCAGTCAGGGCACAGCTTCGGGTTAATATTCGATTAATAATACTGTCTGTTCTGAAACCAGCACTGTAGGTTCAGTAAACAAATTCCCCGACAGCAGAGCTCCACGTCTGCCAAGATTCATTTTTTTCTGCAAACTAGAATGATCGAGTCGTGTCATAAATGTTAATGGTTTTAATAAATGCTTGTAAAAAATGTGTAATTGTTGCATTCCGCCACTAACGGTGCTACTGTATACGTTCACGATCGAATCGAATCTTTTAAATGGCTCATTAATATGAATGATGGGAGCCGAGTCACGTTTGGTCGGGAGCCGTTCTCTGAGGGAAGGGGGGATACATGTATACCTCTATGAGCAGGTTACTGAAACAGTGGCAACCCCACTGCCGACGCAGTCATGGAGGTGCGGCGTTCTTGGAGGAACCACTTGTTCCCAAGAATGAAAACCCTTTGAAGTGGTGGGAAAGTCGGGTATCTGTGTATCCAAGGCTTAGCAAATTAGCGGCTAAGAAGCTTTGTGTTGTGGCCACATCAGTGCCTTCAGAAAGAATTTTCACAAAACTCACAGAGAGGAGAAACCACCTCAAGCATTCCAAAGTGAGAGTGCTTGTGTTTCTCAATTCGAATTTGCAGAAAGAAAAGAAGGAGAGAGCCGTAAAAACTGGAACTGTTTTGAAAATAGTAGTAGGTAATTTATTTTGTTCAGACAAAAAAAGGTTTTTGCGTGAAACTTTATTGAAGCCTGCTTTGTTCTTTGTGATATTTCTAAGTGTTAGGTGTTGCATTAAATAACAAGTCAAAGTAGTTTCACACACATACATTTTATTTAAAGGGTAAATAGTGATCTCACAGTCAACTCAGTAATATAGCAGTGGAAAATTTATAAAGAATCCATATCAGACTTTAAAATCTTGTTCACATGTGTCAAATGAAGCAATAATAACTCAAATATATGTAAAAAGGCTGGTTTTTGAAAGTGAAAAAATATAAAAAAGGAGGCAAATGAGCCAGTTTTTGGAACGGCTCTTTAAAGTGAACTTTTATATTTATTTGACGCTGTGAAATGTACAAAGAGGAAAATTGCGGTTAATCTTTTACAAACTGCAGAACTTTAACTATTTTTGGACTCCTAGACCCGATAACATGAACTTTATTTATTTGTTTTTGCTCATGTAGGTTTTGTTCTTTATTCTTTCTTGTACATGCTCAGTCTGTACAGTATCTCACATTTGTACTTGCCATTAGTCTGTATATGCTTTTGTGTAATATAATAAAAAAGTGCCATCTTCTCTCTTTAAGGGACAAGGGAGTCTTTAAACTTTTAAGTAAACACAATTATTCATAACACTTTGTCAACTTAACAATTAGTCTCACCTTGTTTCACCCCAAATGATGTTTTTCATATCAATTTACGCCAGCCATATTTTTGTAAATTTTTAATGTAATTTTCAAGATTGGTTTGATTTAAGGTGCGATTTATAAGTCATAATGCTAGAAAGATCTTTTTAAACAAATATCTGCTTTTACATTTCCACTAGATGTCACTAATCCCTAAAATATCCACAGTACACCAAAAAAAAGTTTATGTCCTCAAAGTTCCACGTAAGGATAAGCAAACGTTTACATCAAGCTGTGTTTTTCAAAGTCGGAAAAAAGAGGTGTACGCACTTTTTGGGGCCAGTTTTGTATGTACGTGTTACGAGCTGAACTCGTGGAGCTAGAAAAGGGGCAGAACTCAGATGCACAGTACAGCAGGTCCTTTATTTTACAGAAAAGAAAACATAAAATACCTGTAATAGGGCTAAACCTCACATAACATAAACTCTGGAAACAGCTAAAGCTAACTAAAATGAAACATCAGACCAGGAACGCAAAATAAGAGAAGCCAAAGTAACACTTCAGGAAGAGCGCTTGGAAAATAACCATAAAAGGAACCAATGCCACATAAGGCGCTATAGCGTTCCGTTACTGCGCTGTGGGATCAGTATAATCCCGCGCCGAGACAATGCCAAAGGGAAATAAATAGAGACACTGAAAGGGGACACCTGGAAACTGGAACGAGAGACAGCTGCAGAAAATGAAATCAACGAAGGAGCGCGGGAAGAAAGAGCATGTGTGATACAAAACAGAACGCATGTGCAGAATCGCGCATGTGCAGAATCGCGCATGCGCAACGGAAAACAGGGAGACAGAGGAAAACTAGACATTGGGGAAAAGCGGGGTATGACAGTACGCAACCAATGCCGGCCCTGAACTCTTGCAAATCATTTTTATGACATAAAATACATAGGTACTAAAAAAATGAAACGTTGATATCTAATGTTTAATGAATCAACACTGATTTGAGGTTGAGTTTATTGGAAGGATACCACTGTTAAAAATTTGACTGGTTTAAAATTTGAGTCGCTTCTTCACACACCTTAAGGCACATGTTGTCAGAGAGCGCTGGGAAGAGATGATGCTCGACGTGACAGCTGATGAGCGAGTGCCCGAAGGTCCAGTCCAGCAGAGGGTTTCGGGGCAGGTTGAGAACCCCGTGGGTCATCTGAAAGATTCGCTTGGGTCGCCGAGACACAGAAAACATCGACAGCCCAATGTGCTGAAACACAAACACACACACTCCATGTCAGATTGCACCAGCAAACCAGTGTGTGTGAGTTCACATATGAGACAGAGAAGAGCGACAAAGTGTGTGTTTTGATGTCGCGACGCCACAGGAGGCCCAAACTAGACTAAACATCTCAAACACAAAACAATAGTGAGCAAACGCACTCCCCAGCTTCGCAGCGACAGATCTGAGGCGTAACCTTGTGCTGTCAGAGACTGTAGATTGTGTGTTTACTAGGGCTGGGTATTGTAATTTGGCAAGTCGATTCGATTTGATATCGATTAGCTATTAATATTTCATTTAAAATGTTGACAATGTTTAAAATGCAGACACAGGATCCTTATTTTGATATAAATGGTGGTAATCTTCTACTTTATTACTGAAATACAAATCTACATTAATAATAAGGTTTTAAACTTTTTTTTAACGAGAGGTGAACATCAATATCCTCTTATGTAATGTATCCTATGTAACTCGTATAATGATACTGTAATTATAACAGTTCGCCCGGTATTGTTGTCTTGTTTACAATCAGAAAATAGGGTTTGTAAAATTTTAGCCATTCTTCTTTCCAGAAAAAAATCAAAAATGTAAAAATCTGGCAAATATTAGTTGTTTTCATGTAAAGCAGGGGTGTCAAACTCATTTTCACTGAGTGCCACATTAGCATAATGGCTGTCCTCAAAGGGCCAGATGTAACTTATAAATGTAAAACAATGTAATCGAATGTAATGTAAAATAAATGTAACTCCTCCTTAATGTTAAATAACTCAATTTTTAAAAATAGTTAATTATGGAAATAAGTGAGCTTTGACTTACTTTTAGTTCTCCTTTGCATCAAAGCAGGTGCTTTTTAAACCTAACTGCTGTCTTTTTTGACTGGTACTTGTATGGCACTTTAATAATAAAATATATACTCTGTGTAAAATATATGTGTGCTATTAAAACATTTGGTATCTTTAGTGAATAAAAACCCTTGACCAAGTAAAGTCTCTGTGAATGATGTGATAAATTCATTTTGAAGGTTTTAATTGAGAGCTTTTACAAGAGCTTGACGCCTCTGTGTTCATACAAACAATTTTATCAGATGCAAAATGTGAAGCAGGAACTATCTCAACCAGCAAACCCTTTATCGTGATAAATACTTAAACAAACTATTTTACAACAGTTAAAAAGTGTTTAGCGTTGGTTTTGCCGCTGATTACCAGAGCCATTATCAAAAGCCAAGCTCCTGGAATTCTGTGATCATCTGAACCCACCACAGCCTCCAAAGGCTGGGCAGTGTAAAACATACGATGAATGGATGCTTCTAGTTTTAGAACGCTTGATGCATCCCAACATCAATTCTAAGTTTCCTACAGGCGCCACAGGATCTGCATTTGAGAGGTAGGCCACCAGATGTCCCTGTTCTTCGTTTGAGCTTTGAATCATTTAGGATGACGAGCTTCCTCTGACTTTCCCTACAATTACAAAAGGAAAGGTTCTTTTTTTTTAAACGTTATACAAGCACACTTTCTGAAACTCCCCAAAATCAACAGCTTCCCTCCCTTTCAGAACACATCACATGACCATCCGTTCACCCACACATAAAGAGAAGAGGGGGTCGGGGGGCTCCTCTCTCTCAGTTCTCTGCTTGATGGGAAAAATCATTGTTCTCTGCTTATTTAGTGAAAGAAAACCCTGTGAACCTGAGCGTGTGAAACAAAGCTGCATTGGGAATCTCAGAGCGTGTGAGCTGATGCTGACGCATGCTCAAATAACACCTCCGACCGTTCAGGAGAACTCACCCAAACTACATCAACAAACATTTTCGACCTGTACTGAATCCGGTCAAATGGACCGCATTTAAGCTGTTTGTTCTGATTCCAGTGAGTTCTCTAGTCGCACACATGATTAAACTCGCTTCATCTCATCTCACCACCCGGAAGGTTCCACTCTGAATCAGTCTTCACCTTGTAACAGTGGGAAAATCATTCAAAGGACATATCCAGCTTGCTTCTACCTAAAAAAATGATGTGACGGGTCGGGCTGAATGAACTGTCAATCTTCTGCCCATCAAGAAATTACATGCTTAAATTATGCACAATTTTAAGGCTTAATAAATCTGAAACCAACAAAATATAAAACATTTTACCCCCGTCAGAGTGTTCATGAAGGTCAAATCTAGATTTAAATCAACAAAACTATTGGAGCCAGAGGTGGAAATATAATTTTTTTCAGCTCCAAAGTTGGCAATTTGGGGAACATGCTCACTTCTGGAGCCAGCCTCTAGTGGCAGATAGTGGAATTGCAGTTCAGGTCAATTCCTGTTAGGCTTCAAGAGGGAAAACCGGAGGACTATTTTTTGCGGATTACGAGTCGAGTGTTATCGTGTTATTAGCATACAGCTAGAACATGTAGGAAAACAATGTTACTGTTCGCGCTAATCACGACGACTTTTATGTTCAAGATGATACAAATATCATTTAAACTACGGTTTATTGACATGAAGCAGCTGAATCTGCAGAGTCTGTGTTGAAATGTGTTTTATTTAAGTAGTCTTCGCTGCAGACAGTAGTGCAGTGATGCAACGCATCTGCGAAGACGACGTGCATTTGCAGACGTCATGCACGTTCTAGTGCGTATGTGCTGTCAGGTGAATTTCCCTCTCATCCACGTGAACACACTTGAAGTAAACAAATGTGTTTATGTTATGCAAACTCTCATCAGCAACACACAGACCGTTTCCTTGACAACATGCTAAAACGTCCTTTATTCCGGGTCATCTGTATACAGTATTAGTAGCTACTGCCACCTGCTGGAGAAACGCTGGCGTAATCCAAAGGCACAGGCAGGGTGTGCACATTCATAAATAAAACCGAACTAATTATTTCTTGGACCGCACGGTGGCACAGTGGGTAGCACTGTTTACATGTTTTCCTCATGCTTGCATGGGTTTCCTCCGGGTGCATCCCAAAAACATGTGGTTATCTAAATTCCCCTTTGGTGTGCGCATACACATAACCAAGCACATGACGTCGGCACATGCCTGAACTCTGTGCGTGCATGACATCAGTGCGCTCGGAAACTGACTCGTAGCATCCAATGAGTGCCTTTTTATCGAAGCCTAACCCCAGAGAGGACGCATCTGTCCAAATCCACAAATCCAGGCCACTTTCTCAGCACATAGGGGGTAAAATGGTGAAACAAGATCATTTGTAGAGGAGCGCATTGATACCCAAAGTGAATAACCTGACAGGAATGACCTGTGCGAGTATTCTAAATTAATCAACACCTGCCAGCCAATCAGATTCGAGTATTCAGACAGACTATGAATAAACAAAAGAACCAGACCTAATCAAAAACAAAATAAAGATACTCGTCAGCAATAAATGAACTAAATGAACTTTATCCAGTTCTTTGGCTCAGTAGCTCCTTCTAATGGGGAGGTCACACTACTCCTGAATCGTGAGGAATTTCTCTGTTGTTTGAGCCGTTGAAAAATAAACAGTTCACTATATATTTAAATTAAAGCGGGATGCTCTCTAATCTACTTCATATCAATACTGATGTTCTAAAAATGTACATTTGCTTCATATTAAGTGATCAAAAATGCTCACGGACCTGACCTTGCCAATGTGGCGGCTCAATATGCATCATGTGACTCGATATCGCAGGTCAAAGCTCCTCCCAGCTGAACTTTCTATCGGAGCGGAATCGCATCGTGTAGGCGGGAGCCTTTGTTTTCGATTCAAGTCAATTACATTTTTTTTCATAGTGTGACCAGCCCATGACAAGTCTGTGATTTTTGTCTGTGGGGTACAAGTGTCTGGTTTTGGCTTGCAATCTTTTGATTGGTGTTCAAACTCACGTGATCAGACTGGACTGCATTCGGTCCAGTGGTGTAGTCGGGGCTATACGCACGTACACTCCATATGCCTACTTTTTCCGCTGGGCTGTTTGGGTATTACATGACTGTTCGCATCCCTTTTTAACTAACAAGTTTTTTTTAAGCCTGCTGCTCAATGTGCTGCAATTGGTGCATTTTTGTTTGAAATTCACCATCCGCCACCAGTTTCTACAACATTTTCGATTTAGCTCTTGTTAATTCCTTATTTCTAAATCATCAAAGGGATCCATTGTTTAAAAATACAGGAAACTTGAATTCAGGCGCTACATCCGCAATCTCAGACATCCGCATCCAGAGTGTATTAAAAACACAAACTACATCTGAGAAACAGTAATTTTGCTAACGTCCCCCTGTGAAACTAGTCCTGTCTGAATAGGGCTTTAGTCACGGTACAGTACTTGACTTGGTTGTTCGTAATGTTTGAAGCACAGCACGCCTCACCTCCGAGATGGGTGGAGGCTCTTTCTCTGACCTGAAAGATGTTGACGTGAATGTAGGGCAGAGAGAACATGGCTCGAGACAGATGCATGATGAGCAGAGCCGAGCCGAAGCACAGGCCAGACACAGACATGAGCAGGTAAAACTGAGATAGGAAACCCAGGCAGACGCACAGCACGGTGCGCAGGACCAGGAGCAAAGAGTGACCCTTCAGATGAGCTGGAACACACAGAAGAAAACCTCACAGGGGTCTGCTCACTGCCAGTGGTGCTGGGAGTCACGGGTTATCACGTTTTTTTCCACATAATGATGAACAGAAATAAAATCTGTACATTACAAAAAGTGCGTCAGCTCTGTGTTTCTCCATGAGAGCTTCCTGACTGGTGTACATTCATTTCAGTCAGTTTTTTGGTGACTCCTAGAGGACATGAAGGGCAACAGCAAGTTCAGTTAAGTCTATCGCTTTAGCACTGACTAATCAGACACAACCACAACATCTCATACTAAATATAAAAATGGTAGAAATACTTTTTAGAGCATCTAAGAACAGCTCATTCCTCAAAATAGAGTTTAAACCACATTCTAGTAGAAGCCATTTGTGTCAGAACAGGTTTTCCTGAGGTGAACTGAGCCTCTAAATGCAGACAACAACAGGAAACTCTGCATCCTTCAGCAGTGTCACCACACCCCTGAGACTCAGCAGGGTGCTTTCCAGGTTAAGTTACTTAAAAATGACTAATTACTTGATTTATTTTGTATCTAAAATACTTAACTAATTACTCAGTAAAGTAACTTAGTTACTCAGTACTCTGTAATTCAACGGAATACTTCTGTAAATCTAAAGAGTAGAAATTAAACATTACCTAATAAATAATATTAAAAAAAATATTATCTTTTTAAATTGTTATCTGTCTTCTTCTCTTTTCTTCTGATACAAAATTGTCCCATATCTCCTCAAGTTCGAGCTACAGCCACCAAAGGTGGTACAGACGTCCAAGCTGTTCTGACTTTAGTTCTTATATTTTTTCATACCGATAAGACTCAAGATTTCCCTAAAATTATGGAAAACTGCACAAAAATTGGGCAAGTAATTTCCTAAGGGGGCCCAAGTGTGAGGATGACATCACCCACTGTAACGTAGAATACACTCAATCTTTTCTTTTACATTTTATATCTAAATGGTAGAGATTGCCCTCTTTCAGTTTTTCATTTTTTTACAGTGGTACCCCGAGATGCGAAAGTAATGCGTTCTCGAACTGTTCGTATCACGAAGCAAGTTTTACATGTATAACACCTAATCCGTGCAACGGCTCTCACAAACAACATTATAAGTTTGTTCTTTTTCGTATCTCGAATTTTTCTTCGTATCAAAAGCAAAAAGTTTCCTGTGAGACGTTTCGTATCTCAAACATTTCATAACTCGAAGCATTCGTATCTCGGGGTACCACTGTATTTGATTTTTACTAACAGTCCCTAAACCACAGAGAATGCTTAAAATTCATCCATTAGATTCTATTCATGAATACTGGCTGACTCTGTTCAAAAGACACAATTTCTAACTTGCCTTAAATCCTTCAAATATTATCACAGTTTCAAATTTACACCACTCTCTTCCTTGAAGCCGTCTGGTTCTCAGATTAAAATAACTATTTTGATAAATCTTATTGTTCTTCTGTAAATCCTAGTTTGTTTGAGATTCTTTTGTTTGAGGTGTTTTTTTTTCAAATAATGTAGTATCTCAAAAACTCAAACGAAGCCTATTTCTAACTTGCCATGAATCATCACTGTCTTCGTTGAAGCCTTCCGATGCTTATGGTGAAAGAATTCATTTGATATGTCTTATCGATCTTGAGCTATCTTTGATTATGTGAGATGTGCTTTTGCACAGAAACCGTCATTTCTCTGTCATTTGTAACTTAAACCTATGACCGTTGGAGGCAGCTGTGAGTAATTAGGTCAAGGGCACCCGTTTCCGTGGAGACCACACTGCCATTGGAAATCAATGCAAAAATGTGTCCCAAATTTTAAATACGTTTGAAAAAAAAAAAAGATGTTTGGAGCATGAGAGTCAGAAACATTTAGCGATGGATCAAATCAGTAAGAAAATCAGTAAGAAAGCCTATCATTGCTTGTGAATTAGCATACGATCCATCCGTTGAAGATGGATCCCTCAGAAAAGTCTGTCCATGTTGCCGTGTCAACTGCTTTATTAGATTACACATGGAATATTGTTAAATTTTGTAAAACAACCATCTTACATCTTTATTTAAAATATTAAAATTTAAAGTTTGACTTCACCAAACTGGCACGAAATCACGATTTTCGATTGTACGATTTTAAAGTGGCAGAGTTTACTTTGACCTTTAGAACATTAATTCCAAAACTTTTTCCATCTGCGTAACCCTTGAAAGCCGTAAGCAATAGGTTTTATGAAAATACACAAGCAAAAACTGTTCTTTTCATTAACAAAAATGTATTCTAAATAACAACTTTGCCATCAGTAATCTGTCTGTTTATGGCGATGGATGGCATGACGACATACCACCGTGTGACGTGACGACAATTACAAAATCCACAATAAACGATTCACCTCAGCCGGCGTTTTAAAAAATGTGCGGATACATGAAAACAGTGCTTCGGTTATGTGTACGGATTCTGAAAAAGCCAAAAAAAGATGTGCAGGTATTGTCTGAACATCGCCACTGATACATTTTAAAGTATCCTCAATAATTCAGTATCATATAAGTACAAATATACTGTTCTTTATGGGCAACAGCTTGGTATGTAAGGGTACCGAAGGCCACGAGGGGTGTGATGATGGGCACAGCCAGCGGAGCAAGGAACAGGTAGACACCGCGGGGCAAGAAAGGGATCTTCCAGGTGCTTGAGTCTCCGAGACCTATGACATTAGTGTGAGCGTGATGCATCTTCACGTGAGCTTGAACACCCACCCGAGCTGAGAATGAACCGCACACCTGCCAGAGAGAGAGAGAGAGAGAGAGAGAGAGAGAGAGAGAGAGAGAGAGAGAGAGAGAGGAGAGAGAGGGAGGGAGAGAAAGAGAGAGAGGGAGGGAGAGAGAGAGAGAGAGAGAGGGAGGGAGGGAGGGAGAAAGAGAGAGAGAGAAAGAGAGAGAGTGAGAGAGTTGAACCTGGTTTTCATGAAAAACACTCCAGTTCTGTAGATCAACAGCATGACTGTGTTTCATTCTTTGGGGGATTAAATTCCTAACTGCTTGTAAATCCTTCTAATCTCAAAGGAGTTAATCAGTCTGAAGAATGTTGATGTACAATGACCTTTTAATGCCATATTTAATAACTGTTTCAAATTTGACACCTTTTCTCTGCTGTATTTTACCCAGGGTAAGGGATAGACTTAAACACAAATCAATGAGGATTTGTGCAGAAACAATATTTGACAAACTAGTTTACATTTTTACAGTAAAGCAAAGATGTTGATTAATCAAGGGAATCTAAATAAAAGTTACAACTCCCAGAAAAATAGTCAAGTGATGTCACCTCGATGAAGAAGATGGCCAAGAAGTTGCTCCACCCTGGGGACTCACTGAGAGCCCCGTGACTGGCTAAATGGGTACCCTTCACCGTGATCATTGCATGAGAGATGCCCAAGATGAACAGACCCAGCAGGAAACACCACCAGTCCGATGAGGAAAGCAACAGGAAGCCTGAACACGCAGAAAACCCAGAGACTGAAGAAAGGGAACGACTCTTTTCTAACACAAGGTCAGATAGCAAAAGATGAAATAAACAAATCTAATCATGTTCTCGAAAGCTTATCGTAACCATAGAACAGCTTGATGGCTGCTCCAGTTTGCCTTGTACTTGACCCAAAACTTGGAGATGGGTGACAGTCACTGGAAAAGCGTTCGAAGGGAAAATCAACATAAGAATGCTTTTTGTTTCAATCCGATTTATCTGCTTGCCACCCATTAGCCCATCACTTCTGGATCCTTGTAGATCATCCCCTGCCTTGGGTCCTGAGCCCCCACGCCTACCCCAAACCTCCCTGGGGTTGCAGAGTAATGGTGATATTTGCTGTGGAAACCTTTGCTGGTCAACCCTTTAAACTGGTCTGATATTGGGCTGCTATCTTTGCAAAAAAAATACATTAGTGGAGGTTATCAGACCTTGCAAGAACATACACACCACAGATGAAAAGTATTCGACCATCAGCTCTAGGTCAAAGGTCACCTTTACTTCGCCATTGAAAATGAATGGGAAATAGATCCTATTGATTACTAACAGAACCCCTTCCATCCCCCATTCTGAAAGATCTTGTGTAATTGGTGTGACTGGAGATTCTTACAGACATATGGGTTGGATCAAATGTTTAACCCAGCCAACCGTTGCTTGTAAGTTTGCATAAATCCTTTAAGCCACGCCCACTTTGAATAAACTTCAAAGAAACATTTGTTTTTGTTGGGGGTTACGTTTTTTGTTCATATAAAGGTCTTTACACATTGAGAATGATACAAATTAAGATGAACACGAAAGCTAGGTGAATATTAAAACGGTCCTAATTAAGAATGTTACAACATTGAAAAAAGAAGAATGTTCTGAATACAACGTGTGCAAATTAGTATAGAGATTAAATAAACCAATTAATAACTCCTTAACATGTATAGGTAAAAGAACAATTAAAATGATTAAATAAATGCTTACTAAATTATGGTGTAATAAAAAAAAATAAAAACAAAAAAACCACAAGTAAAACGCACAATTTGCGGAGAACATCGACGAAGAAGAGGGCGAATGATTGTTATTGGATGCTGCACCTCAGACTGACTCGCAAAAAAACGACTTCGCAACCCATCGGCATTTCATCCCGCGCTGAAAAAATACTTTTTAGTCAGAGTTTGTTCCGAAAAAGTGAAAAAGAAAAGGAAACCGAATGAATACAATACAGAGCAACGGAGAAGAGTCTTTTTGGGGCGTTTTGGAATGTCATTATTATTATTATTATTTTTTTTTTTTACTAGTTACAATGTTGCCATAAAACCATGCATATTAACCATAGGCTGTTTAAGTAAGCCCTACCGGCATCATACTCAGATCAGTTGATTTAATATAACTTAACTGAATTAAGTAAAGTTGACTGCAAAATGAGTAAGAATTGCTTTTTCTACATTAGTAAGTAATACTTGACATTAAGGTAACTTAATTGAACTAGGCACATTTGACTCTCAATGACTCTCATTACCTTTGCTATATTAGTTAATGTTACTTTATGCTAAAAAGTTGCCATTACTTAATTGAATTAAGGCAACTAGTTTGCACGATTCAATTCAAGTAAACCTGACAAATTACTTTTATCAGTGTTGCTTTACTGTACCCTTATCTCGGTAACACTTTACAATACTGTTCCTTACTTAAAGTATAATTAGGAGGTAGTCACTACAGGAAGTCTACTAGGAAGTTACAGTTAACTATTCAGTAACTAATGTCACTGTAGTAACTACCCTAAACTATCAGTAACTACTGTTATCTCTAAAATTCTGTGTTGACACTTTAGATTACTCTTCTAAGTACTGAGTAGGTCCCTGATAACTAAGAGACAACTCTTCAGTAACTATTCAGTAGTTCCATGAGAGCAAATGGTAACTAATCAGTAGTTACCCGAGAACCAGATAATTATTCTTTTAAGTGTGTGGCTTCCTGACGCTTACCTTTCCCACACCTTGCATCACCTCTAAACAATACGCTGATAATGGGGTGATTTTATAGCCTTTATTAGCACAATGAGCGATTAGCAATTACACATGCTGCAACTCTACCTGGAGACATAAAAATCACATAAAGGGTAAGTCACCAAAACGTACCAAAAAGTGCTAACGGTAAGAGCATGAAAAACTTTTTACAGAACATTGATTATTACACAAATTGACAAATTGCAAAAACTATATCAATTGTGCTTCCTCAACTGCCAACGAGCTCCACCTCATGTTTGCTAAAGGTATAAATGGTATAAAACACACCCCTGAACACCAACAAATTAACTCAGAAATACAACACAACCAGCGAGTTTCATTTACCACAGACTTGAGTCAGAGTCAAGAAATCAACTTCCAGAAATTCTTTACTTTTTAACTCCAGAAATTTGCTGTATACGTGGTACTTGGAAGAGTATTCTAAAGGGCAGCAGAATTTTAGACATAACTGATTCATTAATGACAGTTACTTAAGAGTTATATATATTCAGTCGTTACTGATAGTTAAGGGTAACTTCCTATAGGTAACCTAATAGTTACTGCAGAGTTACTAGATAGTTACTGGTTAGTTCTGTAGTAACGTTAAGTATTCTAAAAAGTCAATAACATAATAAATAAACTAGACGGTGTTTGCATTTTTTGCTACTGTGCTTTTAAAAACACAAAAAAGACTAGCTCTAGCTTTACTGATCATCGCCTGCATAAATAACACACTGTTGTAATAAATGAACCCAAATGTTTGATTGGGGAGTTATAGAACTGAATTAAACTCACAGCAAAAACACTTCTAATGGTTATTTGCTGTTGAACAGAATCTTCAGTCCACTTTCTTTCAAAGCTCTCCCCATTCCCCCCTCTCTCTCCTTTTGTAGTGAGCTTAAAGGAAAAAAGTTTGCATCCATCTCTGCAGCTTTTTCTGAGTAGGAATGCTGCAATTGACTAAGAATAAATTATCAACACATCCAGAAAAAAAAATCAATAATTGCTTTTGCTTTTCTAATTTTGCGTTTCCGATCCTGAAAGTTAAGTTATTCATTCTGGAACTAAATCTGTAGTGTAATAAAAAAGTGTAATTTAAAATCAAAGTCGATTTTCATGATAATTACTTGATTCGTTTTGTTTTCAGGGTGTTTTTTTCTTTGTAACATTTCTTAGCTGAAATGACGTGCGTATTTTAGGCACAAAATTAATTTCATACATAAATAACAAGAGTATTTGGGCACAGACAAATTCGCCACATGGAAACATTCATAAGCAACTTTTTAATACTCCGTGTATATAAAATAATTTTACTTTCAGAGTGCATGGTAGGGTACCTGCTGGTAGGGCGCCGAAGGCCGCGCTCAGGATGGCGCAGTCTTTGCCTCTTCTCTCCCACCAGCTGCTCTCGCGCACGCGCCGCTGCACCAGCCGCGTCAGCTCCATCATCAGCGTCTCCCGGTGCTCATCTTCCTCCCCCAGAAGCTTCCCGTCCCGGTGCTCGACTACCTCTTCTCGGTCCTTCCCGAAACCGTAGAGACCAATGTCAGCCGCTTTGTGGTTGTCTTGATTCTCTTTCTGCTCGTCCCGCTCCAGAGCTCCGTTTTTACCGACGCTGTGAAGGAACACCGGTCCTCCCGGGACGTCGGCGAGTGACCTCTTCTCGGGAATGTTCTGCATATTGTCGCTGGAGCTCAAGGAGAACAGAGAATCATGTCCACACAGACACACTTTACGTCCCGTTACCGACACAACACCGAGTGACGGACTTCACCAGCACTGACCGAAGTGCAGGACCCCCCCCCCCCCTCTCTCTCTCTCTCTCTCTCTCTCTCTCTCTCTCTGTCTTAAAGCAAAGAATTAAACAAACGTATTTTTTTGTACTTTGTTAGTACAAAAAACTCTTATTCGGTTATAATCATTAAACACTGTTATTATACAATTCATTTATTAAAAAACATTTTTTGTTCCCTTTGAGTTGTTGAACTCAAAATGATCATAAAACAAAATGTGACTAAAACGAAATTTAGTTTTAGTTACATTTTTTTAGACAAAAATCAAAATAATTTCAGTCTAGTTTTAGTCAATGTAGATCAATTTTGTAAAGGCTGCGACAGCGAGGTATCAAGTGCAGAACTTTACAGTGGTGCCTCGAGATAGGAATGCTTCCACTTACAAAGTGTTCGAGATACGAAAGCTCTCGCCTGGAAATATTTTACTTCGAGATACGAAAAAAATCCCAAGATACGAAAAGCACCTACAGTTCTGCTCTTTTATCCGCTTGTTAAGTCGACATCCCACTGCACTTCCGGGTCCTGGCGCTCCATTCTTCCATTGCAGACAGTGCTAAAGGGTACTGATACGCTTTAAAACACTTTAAATCAGTTTTAAATCAAGCGAAACATTATGTGTAGATTACTAATAATGTACTATAACAAATGGTAGAGTCAAGGTGTCGTAAAAGAAATAACGTTTATAACGTGGAAAGTGCTGATCTGTAGCGCAACTTAGAGAAACCATGTGACACGTTCTCAGAAGCTCTCTCCATCTGCCTGCGATTGTGCTTGAAACCGTTGCTGTTCGTACTTTCATACGTAGTGCCGTAAAGTTTTTTCTGCATCCGTTCCACCTCCTCAGACACATCGCTTCACTCAAGGTAAGGTTTCACATTTGTGTACGTATTACATATTTTTCATGTGTTTTATTCTTTTTTATTACATTAACAATGTGTAGATTTAAGGATTGAAGAAATGTTTCTTGATTTTTCTCTGGTTTTCCATTTTTTTCATCTGCTTATTCTGTTGTTTCAGAGAGCTGTTGCACGGATTAGGTGTTTTACATGTAAAACATGTTTTTAGACACGAAATGTTCGATATATACGAAAGCCACCCTGGAACGGATTAGTTTTGTATCGCAAAGTACCACTGTATTTTCTGCTAAGAAAACTAGCACTGTCTTCTGGGTGCGTACAGCTCTCAAAAGAATAAAACAATATACGTGCATGAACTATGGAAAACCAAGATAAAAAGATAGAAGATGGAGAAAAATAATTAAAGGAGCTAAAGAGGGGGGAAATTATAAGCAGATGAAGGAAATTAGGAGCAGGAAATTACCTCTTTAAATATTAAAAACATGGGATGGACTGGCGACCTGTCCAGGGTGTACCCTCGCCTCTCGCCTGATGGGAGCTGGAGATAAGCACCAAAAGGGAATAAGTGGGTTGGGAAATGAATGAATGAATGAATGAATGCTCCATTTCACATTGTGACATTGTTGATAGGCTTTTCATAAAATAATACAATTATAATGATGATCTGCAAAGGATTATGCAAATAAAGCATTAACACAATGGAATTGATCTTCCTCATGTAGCTGGACAAAGTTTGGGTTTCCCTTAGTCAGCTGATCGCTGGCCTAATTGGTTCAGATGCCCTGATATGCATATTAGAAGGGTCTTCCCTCTCTGACATCAGAAATTTTGGCGCGCCATGCACAGTGGCGGCAGAATTGTCCTGCAGCAACGATATCTGCTAGGAGATGGCGCAAGTCCAATATACTTCTCCATGGCAATGTTTGTGGTGTGCGGGTTTCCCTGTAAGGGTGTGTGTGGCCAGTGCATCGTAACACTCTTGACAAATGTTGTGCCCTACTTCCCTGGATCAAGCACCCAGGATGGCGTTGTCGGTAAAAAAAACAGCACTCACCACTCTTAAAAACCGGTCTTTTTTTCCACATAACTCCAGGCAAAAATAAGTAACTTTATTAGCAAACGCCTGTTGCAGTGTATTAGCTGTGTGTACGTTATTACCACAGTTCCTCAGGTGTGCTATAGCAACATATACCATTTCGTTGTTTCCAACCCCCAAATCCTTTTGTTGACGGCGCCCAAAAAGAACTAAAAGTGTCATGTAAGTCACCTGGGGAGTTTGAGAGTCTTTGGCACGCAGATTGCTGGTGCTCTGCTTAAACTGTGCGTAGCGTGTTCGATGGTGGGCGCGACTGGACAAGGATAACCAGCGGCTGTGGATACTTTATTTTATGAATGATAGATTATAGCCACAAACTTTTAAAAGAAAAAACTTCATGCATTTTTAACGTGTAACCGTCCACTCTTGTGTTCATTGATGTAACACCTGTAGCGCCATGCCACTAGAGGGCTCACTCCCCGGAGCTCTAACCCCTGTGACCTCATTTCCTGTTGGGAGGGTACTTAAGGCAAGACCTCCCAACAGCTCATTGCGAAGTATTGCCAACCTGTGTTGCATGCCAAGCGGTTGTTCCATGATTTACCTGCCTGTGTAGTTTGACCTGTTTTGCCTGGATTATCGGATTACTCTTTTGGATTTTGGACATTGCCTTGTTTGCCTGTTTATTGAGCATTGACCCTTGCCTGCCTCTCGACTTTCAAGAAGTCAACTTGTGTGAGTGTTTGACGGCACATGTGCTCGCACATGGTGCCGCCATTTTGAAACCTACCATTGTTTCTATTGTGTGCTTCAATAAACTTCGGCACATGGATTGATGTGCAATGATGTGCAGCTGTAGGTCATTTGCAATCAGAAGGGTACTTAAGCCCAGTGAAGCCTACCTTTATTCTGGTTTTTCCTTTGTCTCAAAACTTCAATGCTTACCAAAACCTTATAAATATTGGACAGTGGCTTTACCTCACATTCAGATGTAGCTTGGTTAGCCCAGATTACAAGGCCTCCATGATCTTAATTCCTGCTCAGTGTTTGTTTTTCACAGCTTTGCTTGTTATTCCATCCATTTTTTACGACATGATGGGAAAAGTCAGTAATAATCCTGGCTGCAAGGGATTTGTCTCGCTGAAAGATGGCCACGAGAAATGTGTGGCGTGTTTGGACTTCAAACTCGTGTTTGGACTTATGCCATACATTGGAGTATTGTAGGTTGTATACCAATGTTATCTTGTGGGCTGAAAAATCCCCCAAAAAAATTCCAGCTCCTCCGAAGGCAGGCCCATCGTGACAAGGCAGGCAAACCAATCAATTGCTTGGGGCCCCGAGCTAGCCTGGGTCCCCAAGACAACGACTGGTTAAGAATAAAATGCAGCGACTAACTGTGTGAGTGCCCCGTTGATAGTGAATGCAGTAAAGTGCAATGACACTGTTATCGGGATCCCCCTCAAGGGGGCCCCCCTCATTGTCAGCAGCCAGCAAACCACGCGATCTCTGCTGCCGGCAAAATACAAAACTTACTTTCCCGGCAGTCATGAAGCGGAATTATGCTTCAGGAAGCCGAAAAAAAAGAAGAGAAAGGAAGACGAGAAAAAGTAAAAAGTGATCAATTACACAAAGAAAATAGCTCTTCTTGTCTTTTACAAATAGTGCAATTTTGCAGCAGGTAGGCTAGCAGAAATATGTTTGTTTTGTTAGCTAAAGCTACCTGCCTGACAGCAAATGCAGCTTGTAACGAACAGTTAAAGCAACTTTTTTAATATGTTTTTTAACAGGATAAGGAAGACCAGATCTGTTCCAGAATCGCTGTTTATCATATTTAATGACGTGACGTTGCTATAGCTTTTGTAATAGGTGTTGATGAAAGTGGCACAGCACGCTATACTAACTATTCCACTGTGATAATCTATTTAGGAAAACCACACAATAAGTTCTGTTCAAATTCAAACATTAGCTTGGGATGTTTTTAAGCATTGGTAGTCGACTCACAGCACTACTAATAATTAGTAAACATTTAATTGTAATTTCATTGTTTGTTAACAGTAAAACTGTTATGTAGCACATTTCATACACAATGGCAATTCAAAGTACTTTACATAGAAGAAATTAAAATATTAAAAATAAAATGTTAAAATTTTATGCACTTTATGTGCAACAGCAGTATTTGCACTCTAAACATTTTTTATTTATATAAAGTGTGAGTGAATTTAAACTGTATGGCTATGCTGTGGTTCCTTTGCATGCGTGCGTGCGGGGGTCTCCATGTCCATTTTGCTTGGGGCCCCCAAATTTCTTCAAACAGCCCTGTTCCGAAGCTTCCAATGACGAATCAGGTCTACCGGTGTCAGACAAACCCTCGCATTTATGTAATACAGTGAGGGAAATAAGTATTTGAACACCCTGCTATTTTGCAAGTTCTCCCACTTAGAAACCATGGAGGGGTCTGAAATTATCAGCGTAGGTGCACATCCACTGTGAGAGACATGATCTGAAAAGAAAAATCCAGAAATCACGATGTATGATTTTTTAAAACTATTTATTTGTATGATACAGTGGGAAATAAGTATTTGAACACCTGAGAAAATAATTGTTAATATTTGGTACAGTTGCCTTTGTTTGTGATTACAGAGGTCAAACGCTTCCTGTACTTTTTCACCAGGTTTGCACACACAGCAGGAGCCCACTCCTTTGACTCACTCATTGAGGTTTCTGGGCTGTCGCTGAGACAAACTGAATTTGAGCTCCCTCCAAAGGTTTTCAATTGGGTTTAGGTCTGGAGACTGGCTAGGCTATGCCAGAACATTGCTTCTTAAGAAGCCACTCCTTTTTTTTCCTGGCTGTGTGCTTTGGGTCATTGTCATGTTGGAAGACCCAGCCTCGAAGCATCTTCAGTGCTCTAACTGAGGGAAGGAGGTTGTTCCCCAAAATCTCGCAATACATGGCCCCGGTCATCCTCTCCTTAATACAGTGCGGTCGCCCTGTCCCATGTGCAGAGAAACATCCCCAAAGCACCCCCAAACCTCCCCCATGCTTCACAGTAGGGATGGTGTTCTTGGGATGGTACTCATCATTCTTGACGAATTATGACAAACGAATTTGGTTTCATCTGACCATGTGACTCCTCTGGATCATCCAAATGGTCATTACCAAACTTAAGACTGACCTGGACATGTGCTGCTTTAAGCAGGGAAACCTTCCGTGCCATGCATGATTTCAAACTTGTCGTCTTAGGGTATTACCAACAGTAACCTTGGTAACGGTGGTCCCGGCTCTTTTCAGGGCATTGACCAGCTCCTCCCGTGTAGTTCAGGGCTGAATCCTCAACTTTCTTAGGATCACTGAGACCCCACGAGGTGAGATCTTGTGTGGAGCCCCAGTCCAAGGGAGATTAACAATCATGTTTGGTTTCTTCCATTTTCTAATGACTATATAATATAAAAATGGGAGATATATATATATATATATATATATATATATATATATATATATATATATATATATAGGGGTGTAACAGTTCACGTTATGTATTGAACCGTTTCGGTACGGCCTGTTCGGTTCGGGACACTTGCGTACCGTTTCGGTATTCGGCATTTTTATTAAATTATATAAATGCATTATTAGCGCGATATTAAGCGCAGCGGAACAATGTTCCTAGGCGAGTTTCCGCACGGACGCTATTGAGTGACGAGCACGAGCGCAAGTAGGAAAATGGAATCATATCAAAAGCAAAAGAGAAGCCAGAGCTTGAAGACCCTCTCACCTCACTACGGTCTCGTGTTTGAGAACACTTTGGCTTCTCTGTTAAAATACATAACGGGATAGACGAGTGGATAAATTTAAAGTTGTATGCCGATATTGTTCCACGGAGATCGGGCAGGCAACACATCTAACATTTTCTACTGCTGGAGATATTATAACCAGATGTATGCTCTCTTCAGAAAATGTGGATAGGTAATCTATCCTAACTAGTTGCAGTATTTCATTTTTTATTAAAAAAAAATGTGTTTTTCTTAATAAAGAGTGCAATTTATTTTAAATATCACCCAAATGTGTCACTTTGATTTATTTTATGCAAGAATTCTACTGTGTATTGGCAGCTTTTCAAAATAAAGAATATGTAAGTTCTTATTGTTTTGTACCGAAAATTAACCAAACCGAGCTCTCCAAGACACTGTACCGAACCGAATACGATTTTAGCGTACCGTTACACCCCTAATATATATATATATATACATACATACATAATACATACATATATATTGGGGTGTTTTTGAGAAGAAATGCCTACAGAGAGAAATAACATCTGCCCCATCAGGAGCTCCCCCACCTACAGGATCTAACCCTAACCTACCTGACCATTGTTGCCACATGGCCAGACCCGCTGCTGAAAACCCGCTCTTAGAGAGAGCATGCTGGGCCTTGGCCCACCCACATTGTGGCTAGAATCGACGCAGTGGGAAGCTTGGAGCACATGGATCACGGACAGAGCCAGATACCGGGATCATGTGCCTCCAGCCTGGGAATCCAAGGGCCACTGATCCAATCAGGGTGAGGGTGCATGGGGGAGTCCCTGCAGAGGAGCAAGACTCTAGCGCCCAAAAGAGTGCCGGGCACTGGACTGCCCATATTCCGACAATGAGTCGATGCCAGGGCAACAGATCCAGTCAGCTTTGAGCCCAGAGCATGGAAGATGCACCAGCAAATTGGATCCCACACCTCTGGTCCGGAAAACCCACGTCACTGGACTGTGCAGGGTGAAAGCTCCCCGGAGTATGATGTTTGAGTCAAGAGTTGAACCCCTGTCAGCCCTTACTCCTGGTTCTCAAGAAGACTGGTAGGTTGTGTCCAATCTTGGACCTAATAATGCCTGATGCATGGCCTAGATCCAAGTTCCAGTTCAGAAGGCTCATGGTCCGCAACATGGATTCCCTCCATTTGTTCTGGAAATCGGTTCTCTAAAATTTCCTGCATGCGGCTGTGTTTTGTTCAAACTGAACACTACCTTCATTCTACATATTGTTTGTCCGTGAATTTATGAAGATTTCTGAGGTGGCCCTGGACTTAGCTGCGACTGACAAACTGAATAGTTGAATTATTATTATTATTTAAAAATATGCACGAGTGGAAAGTGAAAAATGCCAAAAAAAAAGAAGTTAACATAAAAATACGTTTAGTCTAATTTAAAATAGAATCTCATACGCTTAACCCCTGTGCTGGGTTCATGTCCAATACCCTTTCATGTTGTTCATGTATTTTAACAGCCATTAAATCAAATCTTTTTTGATTGAAGTGCCATGACATCAAATAATCAAGCTTTCTTGATTGTTGGTGATTATTCCTATTGGGAAGAGGTACATTTGAGATTTTTACTGTTGATCACCATTAACAAAATGTATGTATGTGGTTTTAGACTCAAAATTACCCTGAAGGGGCTTAAAACATCACTACCAACACATAAGGGGTTAATTATAAAAATTGTACAATTTATTTAATACTTTATTAAGAAGAAGAACTTCAAAAATTTGAGAAAGATAACGGCAGTCTTTCCCTTTGCCAATATCCTTGATGTGTTTCTGTGAGGGATTGTGTGAAGGTGGAGGTCAGATAAAGTAACAAGAGTCAGCTTTCAGCCTCTCAAAGCTCCCACACACAGCCATAAAATGGCAGATAACAGAGGAACTCAGAGCCCTGAGTAAACACATCTCCTGGTGAGAACCAAGAACGAACAAATGAACTACTGCTGATCAATTTCATACTGTACAGAGCAATAAAACTGAACAAACATCAGCTAGTCAATGAAAACCTTCCTCATGCACAGGTGCAGACAGAGCTCATCTGTAATCATTAACATTAGCCACAAGAGAGAGCTGAGTTTGGATGGGAAGGTTTGAACTGAAAGAAACCAAAGGAACAAACTGGTTTACCAGACAGATCCAGTTCAGCACAGTTACATTTTGTGCCGAAAACATCTTCTGCTGAGATTTTCAGTAGTAAGATAGGAGTGAATGAGAGTCTCTGATAAACAACTCAAGCTAGAACTGATAGAATAGGTGGAACACAGTGAACAGGGTCTGTGTTCAAGACTCCACATGGTTTATGCTGTGATTAGTCTCGTCAATTTCATTTTTTTTCACCATCAACATTGAACTATTAACTTCATCACTCACATAATGCTTGCTCCTGGTTCCATTGCCGAGGCACAAAATGATGCAAATCCTTGGGTCAGAAAGTATTTAATCTCATAAAAACCAATAGTGAAAACAGATAACGCATATATTGCATTTATACAGATGCTACAATCGATCAGAAATGAAAGCACAATACGCTTTTAATGACTACCAAAAGTATATCCCGGACATGAACCCCCCAAAAAATAATGAACTTAAGTTAAATGCATGAGTGTCACAGCAATAGGACCATATTTCAGTTAATTTTTATAAATCTGCGAAATTTTAGCATAATTTGTTGTGTTTCCGTCAGTATGGGGTGCTGTGTGTACATTAAAATTTTAGCAAATGGCTGCATTATAACAAAGAGTGAAATATTTAAAGGGCTCTGAAAACTGAAGCCAAAATAAAATCACCAAGAAATTCAGACCACTAGAGGGAGTGCTTGATATTAAATTTAGAGTTAAACTTCAAATTCAAAGAAGGAATTGTTCATAACCAAGAATATCTCACATGGCAATCAGAGTCTTTGGAGATGTGCTGTTCCCTTTCAGTCGGTCCCGGAGACGTTAGTCGGGATTAGACCGACTGAATGGGAGCGAATCACCGTGAGGGGGGGGAGTCCACCACACACTCCTCGCTGCTGTCCTTCGGACGGCGGCACCCATTGTGTCAGATAGATCTCACTTCCTGCCTGAGAATAGTGGACTCGCATGCCCTGCGCTCTGGGGTTCCTCTTCCTCGGTCCGACGAAGATCCCGACTTGGGCGCGAGCTCCGCTGGCCATGGCAGAGAGCGCGGGGGCACAACACCCCTGCCCTCATCTGACCATCTCCCAGGGTCAGCCCCCGGTGATTCCGCCCTTAAGTCCGCCTTCGGGCGGCCACGCCATGGGGACCATCGGCACATCCCGACCACACTCCCTGTCAGCTTACCTGGGAGCCTGGCGGAAGCTTCCCGGGGTCTCACAGTGGGTGGTTCGGACAATCCGGCAGGGCTACACGATTCAGTTCGTGTCCGCCCCCAGGTTTCGAGGTGTGCTTCACACTCTTGTTCCCCGAACAGGCGCCTCATTCCTGTGAGAGGAGATCGACGCCCTTTTAACAAAAGGTGCGGTCGAGCCGGTACCCCCAGCCGATATGGAACGAGGGTTTTACAGCCCATACTTCCTGGTCCCCAAGAAATCAGGCGGGCTGCGACCAATCTTGGATCTGAGGCGTCTAAACCGGCACCTGGCCAAGTACCGGTTCAAGATGCTGACGGTCCGCTGCATTCTACCGTGCATCCGTCCTGGAGATTGGTTCGCAACAATCGACCTGAAGGACGCGTACTTTCAGGTAGAAGTGGTACCAAGACACAGACCCTTTCTAAGGTTCTGTTTCGAAGGCCATGCATACCAGTACAAGGTCCTACCCTTCGGTCTTGCCCTATCCCCTCGCACCTTCACAAGGTTGTCAGGGCCGCACTAGCCCCGCTTCGCCGGGCAGGCATTCGGATCCTGGACTACCTCGACGACTGGCTTCTACTAGCCTCGTCCAGAGACCAGTTGATCCGACACCAGGGCAAGGTGCTTTCACACTTAAAACGTTTGGGTCTGAAGGTCAACTGGGAAAAGAGCCGCCTCACTCCTGTGAGGACCATCTCTTTTCTCGGGTTGGAGCTGAACTCCGAGAGCATGCTGGCGCAACTATCGGTAGAACGCGCCAGGGCCTTGCTGACCGCGCTCTCCGCAGTGTCCTCACGACCAGTGGTCAGACTGAAGATATTTCAGAGGCTCCTGGGGCATATGGCAGCCGCAGCCCCAGTCATTCGACTCGGGCTCCTGCGTATGCGACCACTGCAGCTATGGCTTCTCTCACGAGTTCCGAGTTGGGCCTACGGCAGACGCGCTCCCTTACCTGAAGGTTTGGAATTCGGAGTCCTTCCTGCCCTCAGATGTGCTGGCACACTGCTGGCCCAGGAACAAACGCTTATATGCGTTTCCCCCAGTGAGCCTTCTGGCACAGTTAGTGTGCAAGGTCAGGGAGGACGAGCACGAACTGCTCCTGATCGCCCCTTTTTGGCCGAACAGAGCTTGGTTTCCAGACCTCTTTGCGCTCGTGACAGCCCCCCCCTGGCCGATCCCTCTGAGTCCAGACCTCCTGACTCAGGGTGGGGGATACAGGCACCCGCGGCCAGACCTCTGGGCCCTACACGTATGGCATATCTGTCCGCGGTGGACCCCGAGCCTCTACCACCCTCCGTGGTGAGAACTTTGGACCACGCGCTAGCACCCTTTACCGAGCATGCTACGCTGGTAAATGGGGTCGGTTCGTCGATTGGTGTTCCTCCCGCCAGGAAGACCCCAGGTCGTGCCCCATCAGAGTCGTGTTGACCTTCTCCAGGAGAGGTTCGATCAGGGGCTGTCCCCTTCGTCCCTCAAGGTCTATGCCGCCGCTATTTCTGCCTTCCACCTTCGGGTCGAAGGGAAATCAGTGGGCAGCCACGAACTGATGGTGAGATTTCTCAAGGGAGCTAGGCGTCTCAGGCCGCCTAGACCCCCCTCTGTTCCCTCTTGGGACCTCTCCGTCGCCCTGTCTGGGCTGCGGAAGTCTCCTTTGCACTCTGCGGAGCTGCGTGTCCTCTCACTGAAGACTGCACTCCTGCTCGCTTTGGCCTCATTTAGAGGGTGGGAGATCTCCAGGCACTGTCCGCCGACGAATCCTGCCTGGAATTCGGCCCTGGCGACACTCTGGTTACCATCAGACCCGGGCCCGGATTCATCCCCAAGGTCCCACCCGTCCCCTTCCGGGACTAGGTGGTGCCCCTGCAAGCTCTGCCCCGGGAGGAGGCAGAACCAGCCCAGGGTTCGTTATGTCCTGTGCGAGCTCTCCGGACCTACTTGGACAGAACCCGGGAGCTTCGTGCTCCCAGCAGCTCTTCGTATGTTTCCGAGGCCAGCGTAAGGGTTCCGCGGCCTCCAAGCAACGGCTTGCCCACTGGCTAGTGGAGGCTATCCGCCTTGCTTATGAGGCGTGTGAGGTTCCCTGCCCTCTCCATCTGAGGGCCCACTCCATTCGCGGCATCGCCGCCTCGTGGGCGTTGGCTAGAGGGGCCTCACTCACCGACATATGTAGAGCTGCGGGCTGGTCTACACCTATCACTTTTGTCAGGTTTTACAACCTTGACGTAGGCTCTGTTCCCTCTGCGGTCCTGAGTGGTGGCAGTCACCCTTAGGGGACGGAGCAGGTGTAAGCTTGCAGTACTCTCCTCGTCATCAGGAGAAGTACACCTTTCTAAGAGCTCCCCCTTCGGGCGGCTCTCCCATCCTCCCCCCTTCGGCATCTGACTGAGTGGAGCAGTCAGCGCTGCCAGGTTCCGTGTGGTGGCTTTGCTTCGGCCTGGCCCCCGCAGAACTAGGGTACAGATCTGGGAGTCCCTCTCTTGGCGCTCCCTTTCTATGTTCTCTATACAGCTCCCCCTTCAGGTGGCTAGTATGAACCCGTCCCGTTACACCCCTTGCTTTTGGCGAGTAACGATGACTTTCCGTCTCTGCCTCTTCTCTCTTGCAGAACGATGACCCGCTGGTAGCCCTTCGGGCCTCGACGCGATCTCCGCCACTCCTCCCTGCGGGTCGAGGGGTGCCTCCTTCTGATCGTCAGCATCAACCGAGTACAGCTAAAAGCTCTCAGTGTTGGACGACTTCCCCGTCAATGAGTATTCCGGGCAGGGGCAGAAGGAGTTCCCATTCAGGTACAAACGGCCTTTTACTAACCCCTCTTTTGTGTTTAGTGCCGGCCTGTCTGGATGGACTTCGGGCATGGCCCTTTAAAGAGGCTCCCATTCAGTCGGTCTAATCCCGACTAACGTCTCCGGGACCGACTGAAAGGGAACGTCTAGGTTACTTGCGTACCCCCCCGTTCCCTGAATAGGGAACGGAGACGTTACCCTTCGCCATGCCCTGGAAGTCATGGATCTGAGGTAAGCTGGGAGGTAAGTGGGTCCAGCTCCTCGGAAAATTCCATAATGGTGGCGTAGGCACGCCCGGCTTTATACCCGGCTGATTGCTAGTCAATCACCTACGCCTGCAAATTAATTTGCCCGTTGATATGTTCGTCAGTCGCTCTCACGGTGATTCGCTCCCATTCAGTCGGTCTAATCCCGACTAACGTCTCCGTTCCCTACTCAGGGAACGTGGGGTTACACAAGTAACCTAGACGTTTAC
>SRMA01025616.1:67102-87243 GCA_007224835.1 Danionella cerebrum
GGCACAAACTTTCCACAGAGGCGTAGACTTTCCACAGAGGCACAGACTTCCTCAGATTTACAGATTTTCTGCAGAGGCACAAACTTTCTTCAGAGGCGTAGACTTTCCACAGAGGCACAACCTTTATTCAGAGGTGCAGAATTTCTGCAGAGACACAGACTTTCCACAGAGGCACAGACTTTCCACAGAGGCACAGACTTCCGCAGAGGCACAGACCTTCCGCAGAGGCACAGACTTTCCGCAGAGGCACAGACTTCCGCAGAGGCACAGACCTTCCGCAGAGGCACAGACCTTCCGCAGAGGCACAGACTTCTTCAGAGGCACAGACTTCCTCTATTGACACACTTACAGTATAGCTGTACAGAAGTACAATGTTTTACTTGTAATGCACCTTCTTTCAAAGTATACAGCAGAACACATGATGTAATCAGAGACAGGAGTGGATGTGAGCCGTAAGAGTAAAATGGAGAGGTGGACAAGCCCAGAAGAGTCAGGAGAACAGGCAACACCCCTCTTTCAGGAGAATCCAAGAAAGCAGGAAGCGATCACGGAGAGTCAGAAGGCGTGAGCTGACATTAAAGAAAGGAGAAGTGAGAGAATTTAAAGGGGAAGAGCAGATGAGAACAAGACACTGAATGGGTGAGGAAAAACAAGATTACATTCAGATGTAGTGGATGAAAGGTGCAGCGGAGAAACAGAAAAACCGTACCACAAACACAGGCATGACGATTGATGAAAAACTGGTGGCAGTTCAGAGTAATTATTTAATCTGAGGCATGATGTGTGGGAGGGAACCAGCAAACACATTGCAGAGAGTTCCTTGTGGGAGTGAGGGCATGGTGGCAGGACGAGACATTAGTAACTAGAAGATCAGGGTGGCAGTGGGTGCAGCAGGTTCTACACATGTTATTGATACAAGAAAGAATTGTTCAGAGTAAGCAAATATGAGTTTTTCAAAGGCTTGGTTGAAGGTAATTTGACAAGGTGAAATCACAGACTGTGAACAGTAAAACAGAGAAGAAGTGGTGCTGTTAATTTTTGTTTATTTTTGCTACATTATATGATTTCCAGGTGATTGAAAAGCACGAAGGCATGGCTTTAGATAAGACCAGCAGAGCAGGCAGACATGTTTAACCTCCACTCAGACATCGAAGGAAGAGACTAACTACCAGACAGTTGGTGTATAACTGTAATTTATCTGTTTGGCTGAAGACGGTACAAAATTGGCATGTTTAGAACATTTGTTTATGAAGGGAGTGCTGCTGAGCATTGATTGGTCCATTTTAAACTGTTTCATGCTCTCTCATGTGATAGCTGCTCAGTGACAGTTGTGCACCAAGCACATTTTCTGCATTAAAAATCCATCTGAAATGTTTGTTACAAAAGAATAGCAGAAATGCACTTTTAATTGATTTGCTTATTCTTCTGGATTCCGTGGATTCGACCACCAGAAATCACTGTTGAAGGCTGGTTCAATCCAATGGAACAGTTTGATTGCAGTGTAAATGCAAGTCATGCGTGAAGACAACGCTCATCCTGAGTCCACTCCACTGCAGCCAGAGTTTTGTCTGTGTGAAATAAAAAGCCAGAACTGAGAGCAACGCAGAGCTTTCCTGGGGCACTTGTGGATTAATGCACAAGAAGATTGACTGTTCTCCAGATGGTTTGATCTCCAGGCCCTCTCTCCCTCCTTCGAAGCAACATTCACAGTGTTCATTCAACATTACTGGTGTCAGTGGCGTGGACTCCAGTGTTAAATGTAACACCAGTTAGATTAGACATTGCTAATTTGAGGTGGCAATTCAACCCACAGTGTTATATCAACACTCTGGCACCAGTGGCGTGGATGTACAGCTGTGAATTCTTCTGTCAATGAGCAAAGCACCAGTTTCTCTACTGTTTCCCAAGGTTTCCCACTGCCCAGGTGAGTCTTTCACTGCACAAATGACAAGTATTGACATCTTCATTACATCACCGTCACACCACTTTCACTTTCTTGTATAGTACAGTGGTACCCCGAGATACGAATGCTTCGAGTTGCGAAATGTTCCAGAGACTAAAGGTCTTGCGGGAAATTTTTTGCTTCGAGATGCAAAGAAAAGTTAAAGATACAAACAATTATAAGCTGTTCTGCTGTATTTTCCTCTTGTTGGTATGTCGCGTAGTGCTTCCGGGTTCTTGCGCTCCTATCTCCCAGTGCAAAAGGGTCTGATGCGCTTCAAAACACTTCAATAACACAGAGAAACAATATGTATAGATTACTAATAATGTGCTTTAACAAATGTTAGAATCAAGGTGTCAACATGTAAAACGCCTAATCCGTGCAACGGCTTTCAGAAACAACAGTATAAGTTGATAAAAAAAATGGAAAACCAGAGAAAAATCAAGTAATGTTTCTTCAATCCTTAAATCTACACATTGTTAATGTAATAAATGATAATAAAACAGAATAAAACACAAGCAAAATACGTAATATATACACAAATGTGAAACCTTACCTTGAGAGTGAAGCGATGTGTGAACATTAGTTAATTTTCTCAAGATATTTCACGAATTAACAAACAGCAACATGGTTTCAAGTACAAGCGCAGACAGTACCGATCGTACTGGGGAGACGCTTCTGAGAACGCATCACTGGGTTTCTCTAACTTGCGCTACAGAACAGCACTTTCCACATTATAAATGATATTTCTTTGACTCTAACATTTGTTACAGTACATTATTAGTAATCTGTACATGATGTTTCTCTTGATTTTAAACTGATTTAAAGTGTTTTAAGGCGTATCAGCCCCTTAAAGCACACTTTTTTCAAAGGGAGAAAGAAGCGCAAGGACACGGAAGCGTAGCGGGATGTCAGCCTTAACAAGCGGATAATAGAACAGAGAATTTTTTTCGAATCTCGAAGCAAAATATTTCCCGCGAGACGTTTCGTATCTCGAACTTTTCGTAACTTGAAGCATTCGTTTCTCGAGGTACCACAGATGAGACCAACCAAAAGTGCAGCAACAAAACACAGGCAACAGGAAACAAACTAGTAACTAACAGCGAAAACACTTTCATCATTTGATAACACACGCATTGCAACCGTGAAAGCAAGAAAAGCTCTTGAGATATCTTGCAGCACAAAGAAATATTGAACACACAGTGCTGTACATCCTCAACACTAGCAAACAGAAAAATGGAGCAAACAATTATGGTTCTGCAATAATATCTTCTGCTGGTAAATTTTTAAATATTTTCAGAAATGATTCTAATCAAAGGTTCTGTTAAGAAAATGATGTGATGTCTTCTGAAAATATGTATATTTTTTTGGCAAAAACGTGAGGCATTCTATAGATTAACTAGGCATTTTATAGAACACTTTGCAGGTAATATCTGTCTTTGCAATTGTTGTGGGGATCTGCACAGCTGCATTGTGCTTTTCAGTTTCGTGATGATTGCAGCAAGTGTATAACCAAAATAAAAAGTTTTTTTCCAGCCAGATTACTTTAGGACCATGCACTCGTTGACACAAGAATAACCCCTTCATCCCGGACCCTTCCTTTTCTCTCCATCTACATCATGGAATAATTTTCCTTTTTATACAGCAAACAACAGCAAAAACAAAATGGACTGAGTTGGTGATGTCAGGAGTTTCATGCATGACAATATTACAGTGTGACAAATATGAAAAATGTAAAAAAAAACAACCCAATAATACTAATAAAATCTTTAAAACAAGTCATCTACAGGTTTCTGTCTTTTCATTTACAAAGTGTAACATGTATAATCTTAATTTCACACAGACGGATATATTTCAATTTTGTTTATTTCTAATCATTTTGATGATTATAACTAACAATTAATGAAAACCCCAAAAGCATTATCTCAGGGAATTGGAACGTAACATAAAACCAATACAAAGAAAGAATTTCTAGAAAAGCAGAGAGTAAAATGTATGCAGAGGAATACTCTGAGCATGTGCAGCACTCAACACTTGGTTGTGGCTCCGTTAGTCTGAATTCTTACAGCAATGGCGCGTGGCAAGGGAGTCGAGACACCAGGTTGCTCTGCATCGCTAGGTCTGGCGAATCACCTCCTCACGATACCCCAGAGATCAGGAGAGTTTGCTGCCAGATAAGAACTGTGAAACCATGTGGAAGCATGCAGTGGGCTATGGCACCCCGAACCATCACTGACTGAGGAAACTTTATACTGGAGCTAAAGCAACATGGATTCTGTGCCTCTCCCCTCCTCCTCCAGACTCCTGACTTTTATCGGGGAACATAACTTTACAACATTCAGCAGCAGCCCAGCCCTTCTGGTCTCTAGCCCTGGCAAGAGGCTTCTATTACTGTACTTGGAGACAGAGCTCTGTGACCAGCAGCCTCTTTTGCAATGAACTCCTGTGTCTTACACTCCTTGTGCAACGTGTCAATAGCTGTCCTTTGGACAAACTGTCAGTTTTCCCCACGGTTATGTAGGCTACAGCAGTGATCCTGTTCTGCAGACCGGTACTGGTCTGTGTTTCAATCGGTACAATGTGTATTTCTGTTGCTTAATTAACTCTTGCACTATTTCCATTAATCACAATAAAGTCTCAAATTTCACTGTGTTTGTCTCCTATATGTCAAATTCAACGGAAATCTCTTATCCAGACAACCAATGATTTATAAAACAAAGAGTTTTGCAAAGCACCCGCACTGAAAGTGGGGGTTTCGTTAGTTGTCAGTTCTAATTAAAAGAATTAAACTCTATCGGTCTGTGTGAAATGAATGTTTCCGTTTCATGTGAGCAGCATCTGCGTAAGAGACACTTGTAATGACTGTGAGGTGACTTTCACAGCTCTGTGTCCCACATGCCCTCGGCCTCCTCCATCACACTGTTGTGTTGACTGCAGGCCTCCAGCAGTTTCTTGCGAGGTCCAAGGGGGATGTGGATGCTGATGAGGTCCTTCTCTGAGCACAGGAGTAAAGCCTCCAGGTCTATCTGCTCCCGGTGGAAGATGGACAGGAAATCTGTGAGTCCCTGAGATGCCAGAAACACTTCCAGAGGAGCAGAGCAAGGCTGAAGCTCATCATCTTCCTCCTCCAATCCCAGGTCTCCTTCCTCCCAGGGAAGATCCTATACCAGACATAAAAGGAAAGATTCAGACTAAAGCGAGTCTTTAGATGAAACAATCCAGTTTCAGTGTCTGAGCGTACCTGTAAGTTCTTCTCTTGGAGACTTAGAGAGCTGCCTAAACTGACGTCATCCAGACTAGGTGATCGCAACGGCAGTCGACCCCTCAGATGAACATTTGGGACCCGTCCCACAGGTTCACTTCCTGCCACACTGCCTTCATTCCTTGCCATCTGGAAGAGGCCATCAGTCACATAGTTCCTGCGAAACACCATGGTCCCAAGCCCTGGGCGGTTGAACAAAGAGTCCCGGCCTGAATCTGTGCTTATCTCGGAGTAAGCAGCTTCATAAAGTCCAGGATCGCTGAGAGCCCTGGAAACAGTGTCCGCTTCTTCCACGCGCTCATCAGTCCTAATGTCCGGTTTCCCAGAAAACATATTCAGGATGTTGATTCGAGGGCTGGACTGCTGCCGTCGCTCCACATATGTCCCCTGCTTCAGAAACATGACATCGTTGCCCAGCTGAAGACCAGAGAGGGAGCGAACGCTCCTTCGTCCGTCCTCCGAGACCTTGAACGTGCCGTCGCCTTGCTTCTTCTTCTCAAGCTTCCGCTGGATCTTTGTTCGCCCCCTGGCTGTGGACTGAATGGTCGCCTGTAATCAAAGTTTTCCATTTTTGTTTATGTATTTAGCAGACACTTTTATCCAATGCGACTTACAGTTCGGGAATAAACAGAAGTAGTTTGTTACGAGGTCGGATTGACCATAAGACATGCACATGGAAAACTTAAATTCAGTGCTTCAGGTTTTTTATTTTATTAGTAAGTAACGTTAGTAAGTGCTCTCAGAAGAGTAGAGTTTTTAGTTGCGTTTTTAGTTTGGTTGAGAGATTCAGCTTTCCGGATTGGAACTGCAGAAGAATTTAACGCTTTATTTATTCACAAGTAAAGGAAACAAGTCATAAAAAAGGGAAAGGACCTCCTGGGGAATGTACCATGAAGCCTGATTAAGTGGCTAGCCGCCTAAGTTTAGAATTAGTTTACACCAATCCTGGGTTTCGGGTGAGGAGTTGGCTGAGGTTTGGGAGGATTTTGCTTTATATTCATAGGACAGCACCAGAGGGGATGTGAAGATAAGGGGTACAGGGTCAGGGCAGGACCCCAAGCTCAGTGTGCAGCTGCACCTCATATATCGTGCTCAGTAACCACTGCACCAGTGACCAGGACGTCCACTTCACTTTTGAGTGTGATTATAAATCCAGACCTCGCCCCTATAGATTTCCATGGAATTTTATGCAATTTTGTTGTCAGCGCATTTAAAGATGTAAAGAACAAAGTATTTACCCCTTGTGCATTGTTTAAATTCACCAGCCTGCCGTGTTGTTAGTGGCTCTTAAAAGGCAATAAATTAAACTGCTGTAAAAATCTGATCAATGTCAGATTCAATATCCTTTTAGACCTATTTTTCTCACATTTTTTGCATTGTTTTAACTCAAGGGTTAATGTTTCTAAATAGCAGCAGTAAAAGTAAAAAAATTGGCCACCAACAATCAAGAATGTAGGATTAGTTGGTGTCATTGCATTGTGATCAAAAAAAGGTCAAATGGGGCAAGAACAATAAGAGATGAGGGACAAAAATGTGTAAATCTGGTGCTACACAAAAACTAAAAATCCACCAACGCCAATGTTGCCATTGATGTTTGATGTACAAGAGGTGATTAAAGGTAAATAAGTAATTTTTCATATTGAAAATAAGTTTCAGGGCGCCACGGTGGCGCAGTTCTAACTTTCCAGTTAGAAGGTTGTTGGTTCGAGGCTCGCCGGTGACCTTCCTGAAAGGAGTTTGCGTGGGTTTCCTCCGGGTACTTCTGATTCCTCAAAACATGAGGTTAGGTTAATTGAATAATCTAAATTCCCCGTAGGTGTGAATGTGTGAGTGAATGTTTCCCTGCGATGGACTGGGGACCTGTCCAGGGTGTACCCTCACCTCACGCCCAATGGAGATAGGCACCAGCAGACCCCTGTGACCCCAAAAGGGAATAGTAAATGAATGAATGTTCTCTCTGCTGAGGTTAGGAAAGCGATTCCGCTCCATGAAGGCGGGGCTTCTTCCCGCAGGCGATACGGTCTCCTAATTAATACACCACACAGTACAGATCCAGTCTGCTCATCTGCACTAACTCTGGACATTCACTGACACTTGTGGTCCCTTATGAACATTATACAGTTAAGTCACTTTTAATACGCAAATTCTAAACATGTCCCTTTATTGCATGTTTGCACACCCCTGGAAATTCCATTTTTGATCACTCTATTCCACAATTCCATTTTCTAATTCATATCCTGTGTTTATTCTTTCTCAGTAAATTATTCTTCTTTTTTAGTTAAACAGCTTATATACATATATATGTAAATATATACAGCGGTACCATGAAATACGAATGCTTCGAGTTATGAAATGTCCGAGATATGAAAGTCTCGCGGGAAATTTTTTGCTTCAAGATACGAAGAAAAATTCGAGATACGAACAACTACAAGCTGTTCTGCTGTATTTTCCACTTGTTTGTCTCACCGTGTTGGTGTCAGTAATTCGTGAAATATCTCAAGATACTTTCATATGTAGTGCCATAATGTTTTCTGCCATCCGTTCCACCTCCTCCGACACGTCCCTTCACTCTCAAGGTAAAGTTTCACATTTGTGTATATATTATGTATTTTTTCATGTGTTTTATTATCATTTATTACATTAACAATGTGAAGATTTAAGGACTGAAAAAACGTTACTTGATTTTTCTCTGGTTTTCCATTTTTTCATCTACTGTTGTTTCTGAGAACCGTTGCACGGATTAGATGTTTTACATGAAAAATTTGCTTCGAGATACGAAGGCCACCCTGGAACGGATTAATTTCGTATCTCGGGGTACCACTGTAGATATATTCTAGGTCAGGGCAGTCGCCTGAGAATTTCACTGAAACTCGTACGGTGCATGACTGTGTATGTGACAATAAAATGTGAATGAAAATGAATGAATGAAATATATGAATACGTGGCAATAAAAAATAAAAATCCTGGATTTAAAAAATAAACATAAAAAAACAAACATTTTGATTAGAGCTGAGGTAGATTGTCGAGAGGTATTAACAAACAATAAAAAAATTAACCTGATAGATTTTTACAGCAGTTTAATATCATGAATGAAAAACAAAATAAACACTTAGGGTTAATAAGAATATTTTATTCAGATCCGGGAAGCGTGTCGCCTATTTGTTTTCAAGCAGTGTGTTTTTCACGAACACATAATAGAAGCAGATTGACATCATTATTCGATTATTAGCAGCACAAATAAACATGTGTGGGGATTCAGTACCTGTGAGTAAGTCATGCTGGAGTCCAGAGTGTTGAACTGAGGCATCCGTCTGCTCATGGTGCTGCTAAAACTGCTGTAACTCATGCTGTCCGTTGAGTCTGCAGCGGCGCTCTCTCTCAGGAACCTCCTTTCCATTCGCTCGTGGTGCTTGCGCTGGAGCTTCTCGTAGCTCTTGATCCGCTTCTCTGCGTTGCGGAAGCCACGCTCCTTCAATTTGCTCACCAGTTTTGGGTTGATGGTGATCTGTTTGGCAGCAATGGAGTCCAGGTATCGCACACACTCCATGTGACTCCTGGAGGCCGCCATGTCCAGAGGTGTGTGAAAGTCATTGTCCAAACACCAAACGTTGGCACCAAATGAGACCAAAAAGGAGAGGCAATTGAGATGTCCATTCGCAGCCGCCAGGTGGAGGGGCGTGTTTCCCCAAATATCACATTTATCTGGATCACCTCTGAGAAGCAATCATAAAAGAGGATTTAAATTATTATATAAAAATTATTTAATGTTAAAAGCAGGGTTTGATATCTGAGGATGAACAGTTCATCTTCATTCAGAAGCCATTCAATAACCAACAACTGTAATTAAAAATGATCTCAATTCATACTTTCTTAGCTTTCACACTCCTTTACAAGCCTCCCAGACCTGCTGCTTGTGAGTCAGCATATACAGGTCCTTCTCAAAAAAATTGCATATTGTGAGTGATAAAGTTCATTATTTTCTGTAATGTACTCATAAACATTGGACTTTTATATATTTCAGATTCATTTACTCACAACTGAAGTAGTTCAAGCCTTTTATTGTTTTAATATCTGTGATTTTGGCATCTCATGAAAATCTAAAAAAAAAAACAAGCATAAGTGTTTTTAATACAAAAAAAGTAAACCTTCAAAAAATTCTGTTCAGTTCTGCACTCAATACTTGGTCGGGAATCCTTCTGCAGAAGTGACTGGTTGAATGGGGCGTGGCATGGAGGCGATCAGCCCGTGGCACTGCTGAGGTGTTATGGAGGCCCAGGATGCTTCGATAGCGGTCGTAAGCTCCTCCAGAGTGTTGGGTCTTGTGTCTCTCAACGTTCTCTTCACAATATCCCACAGATTCTCTACGGGGTTCAGCTCAGGAGAGTTGAGCACCAGTAATACCATGGTCAGGAAACCATTTACCAGTGGTTTTGGCTGGAAACCAGGTCGTGCTGAAAAATGAAATTTTCATCTCCATAAAGCTTTTCAGCAGATGGAAGCATGAAGTGGTCCAAAATCTCCTGATAACTAGCTGCATTGACCCCGCCCTTGATAAAACACAGTGGACCAACACCAGCAGCTGACATGGCACCCCAGCCCATCACTGACTGTGAGGCATTTCCCTCTCCCCAGTCTTCCTTCAGATTTCTGAATGACGTGCTACATTCCAGTGCTGCTTCTCTGTAGCCCAGCTCAGGCGCTTCTGCCGCTGGTTCTGGTTCAAAAGTGGCTTGATCTGGGGAATACAGCGCCTGTAGCCCATTTCCTGCACACGCCTGTACACGGTGTCTCTGGATGTTTCTACTCCAAACTTATCCACTGCTTCCGCAGGTCCCCCAATGTCTGGAATCGCTCCTTCTCCACAATCTTCCTCAGGGTCCGGTCACCTCTTGTCATTGTGCAGCATTTTCTGCCAAACTTTTTCCTTCACACTGACTTCCCACTGAGGCGCCCTGATACAGCACTCTGGGAACAGCCGATTCGTTCAGAAATTTCTTTCTGTGTCTTACCCTCCTGCCCAACGTCTGCTCCTTTGGAGTCAGAATCGGTTTCTGTCTCTCAAGGCTGCAGGTTACTGTATGCTAATTTTGGGGTTTTTTATGAGCTGTATGCCAAAATCATCAATATTAAAACAATAATAGAATAGAATAAAATGCCTTTTATTGTCACTATACACATGTACAATTTGCATTATAACATGTACAATGAGATAAAAGGCTTGATCTACTTCAGTTGTGTGTAAATGAATCTAAAATATATGAAAGTGTAATGTTTATCAGTACATTACAGAAAATAATGAACTTTATCACAATATGCTAATCTTTTGAGAAGGAGCTGTATGAGTAGTCGTCTAAGCAGAGCTGTAAGGTTTGTGTAAAACCTGATGGAAAGGGCTCATCTCATTAAGATTCAGACATGAGGTTAATTTCACATAAACTGTTTTTTATTGCAACATTTAAGATTTCACAACAGCACAAGAATGTGCTGGAGACTGCACAAAGTGGAGTAGATATCAGGGATCTTACTGGTTGAGAATTCCTAACACCACTCAAAAATCTCCACAGACAGATCTGTATGAAAATTATGTTTGATGTAAAAAATGTTGCAGCTTTTTTTTTTTTTGCAGCTTCCAGAAAATTGGCAAAGTTATTTTATTACAGCGTTTTTTTCTTTTCTTTAAACCTGCCTAAAATGTTTGCAAAGAACTCAATACGCACATTTGTACATGGCAGAGACTGCAATTTGTCTTTTTTATTACTTTGCATTAAATGTTAAAGCAGATTTTTCAGTTTTAAAAGGAAACGTTCAGGATATATTCTCGAAAGCATGTATGAGCTGAGGTGCGTGTCGCTGGATGATTTCATCTTCTGTTGTGTGTCAAGGTGTTGATCTGAGAACGTAACACGATGCTCTGCAGCTCCACTTACCCACTGTAACACACGTGTACACACACCACGCAAACCGCCTTCCTTTGTGCGAATGCTCCTGAGGTCATTAAAAACTGTGCACCATGTAATGCATTCATCATTGCAATGAAAGAAGCTGTGGTTTACATTACTAGCATTCTTTTACACTCTTGCGCAGGCTTGAGTTTCACCTGACCATGCACAACTCCTGGATCGGTGTAAGATCTTTCCCAGCAGTCTGTGCTGACTCAGAGATATTAGACAGATGCTCTGAGAAAACCATGCCATGCGTTGCTTTCCGCAGGGCTCTAGACTAACTTTTTGCACTGGTTGCACTGGTGCGCCTAAATTTTTTTCTTAGGTGCACCCAGCACAAAAGTTAGGTGCACCCAAATTTTCAACCGCATCACATTTAACACCCCATTTTCACAAGTTCACTTTTTTTAGTTATCTATTCATTTATTTTTTTTAAATCACTGTCCATATAGACAATATTGACTTGTAAATGATTAACTAACAACCTGGTCAAAATAAAGTTCTTTATTTGAAGCACAATTCTACAAGAAAGGTAACTAAAACTTACTGAAAAAGTGTTTAAAGTGCTTTACTGAGCTGAAATTTAAACTTTAAACTGATTTTGGTCCCCAAGAGCAGCAAATGCTTTCTTTGAAGCAGCATTAATTCCTAATTAAACAAATAAAAACGATAATACCATTTACTACCCAGATCAAGAGTTTATAATGCAGCCTATTTATTTATTTTTTTATTTTTAAGTATCAGAATATTATGGTTAATGCAGTAACGAGACGGTAGGCATATTATTGACATAGGCTCCATGACATGACATGGCTTACCTTGGGCATGAGCATGCTCGACCTCAATGTGTTCAATAATATATTCATCGGTCTTCCTTTCCGCAAGATACGACTGTACACAATGATGCATTCCTTTTTTTTGGTCGCATATGCGACCAAATTGGTCGCACTCTAGAGCCCTGTTCCGTGCAAATTATAAACCTGTTTTTTTTTTTTTTTTAATATTTTACTTGCTTGTTCTGTGCCTGTACAGTAAAGGGGATTCATTTTGAGGATTCATTAAATAAGAGAAAAATACTTAAGTTAGTAGCCAGAGGAGCCACCATCTTCTGGGCACCAGGGTGAAGTCAAGAGAACAATAGCACTTTTTTTTGGGGGGGGGGAACGGTGTTTTGTTGATAACAGAAAATCAACAAAACACTGTTCACAATAATAGCAGTACAGTGTAGCTAACCAGAATAATCCAGGTTTTTAGTATAAATATTTTTGCTACACAGTTGGAAAACAAACAAGACCCAGCATTCATGATATGCATGCTCCTAATGATGTGCAGTTGGGCAATTAGTAGAAAGGGGTGTGTTCACAAATCCACATTCAATCAGCAGGGCTCTAGAGTGCGACCTAATTTCTCAATGGTGCGACTAAAAAAAAAATCAAAGGTTGCACCGGTGCGACCCGTCGTTCGAGGGGAAAAAAACTAAACTCCGTGAGTCTCCCTGTTGTTCAACAACAGACACACATTAGGCCCATATCGTGGTCTAAACCAATCAGAGATGAGATGGTGAAGAGCGTATCCCGTCCCACCCCCCCTCTGATTGGCTGTGGTCCAGATATTCCTGTATGTGTGTGAACGTACGTTTGAAAATGCATGTGATGCAGTCAGACAGAGAGAGGTGAGTCCATCAGGTAAACAGTGGATGTAGCCGTGGATTACGAGAGAAGATGAAAAGAACGATTGACAGATTTTTCATTAAGAAAGATAAGTTAGGGCCTGATCGTGAAAATCATAACCAATGCTCTGACACGGAGCCATCAACCTCCCCTGTGACTGGCTCTAATACATTTAGAATTGAAACTATAATGTAGGTTCAAGATCGAAAATTCCTGGCTTGAATCTACTGGTGAGTGGTTAAAAAAGATTTCTTACGTCGTCACTCTTGATCTCAAAAATCGTATTTATTTTCACAACAAAAAACAAACAAAAGTAAAAATAAAACAATTCCGTAAATCAAATCAAAACTCACAATGGTATTCCTAAAATCCAATAAACCAAAGTATTGAGCTTTAACTCAAATTACAAATCCTAAATAAAGACGGTAAGAAAAACTGTTTCTCCTTAACCACTACAGACTTGCCCAAACATGTCCCAACCAAGTCTCTCCAGGTAGGTGTGGCTTAAAGAGAACCGAAACTTAAGCAATGACCTAATTAAATAAATAACACTAACATTTTACTAAAAAATATTCATAAAGAACTTTTCCATTGAATATCAATATTTTACAATACTTATACATTAATAACAGTCAATAAACAAAATACCCAAAATATGAGTTTGGCTCTTACATATAAACTTCAGAATTATTCTATAAAACATAACATGCCGCAATAAATGCACTGCTCAAGTGTCCTCTCTCCCCGCTGCCTTTCATCGGCAGGCAGCTGCAAACAGATCATCAGACGAGGCCGAGATGAGAATTAAGTTTTTCGTTGCCTACAATATTGCAAAAGAAGAACTCCCCTTCACTAAATTCAAGTCCGAAATAATTCTTATGAAGAAAAATGGCTTGAACGTAAACCCGACGTACAGCAATGATGTCGCGCGCCCCCAATTTATAGAAGTCATCGCAGATACATTGAAAAAAAAGACGGCTGTGCAAATTGTGAACAGTGCGTACATGGAATTCCTGATCGACGGAGACACATATATCGCCACAAAGGAATTCGTCATTGTGTACAGTCGTGTCTTGCGGAAAGGAAGACCGACGAATATATTATTGAACACATTGAGGTCGAGCATGCTCATGCCCAAGGTAAGCCATGTCATGTTATGGAACCTATGTCAATAATATGCCTACCGTCTCATTACTGCATTAACCATAATATTCTGATACTTAAAAATAAAATAAATAAATAAATAGGCTGCATTATAAACTCTTGATCTGGGTAGTAAATGGTATTATCGTTTTTATTTGTTTAATTAGGAATAAATGCTGCTTCAAAGAAAGCGTTTGCTGCACTTGGGGACCAAAATCAGTTTAAAGTTTAAATTTCAGCTCAGTAAAGCACTTTAAACACTTTTTCAGTAAGTTTTAGTTACCTTTCTTGTAGAATTGTGCTTCAAATAAAGAACTTTATTTTGACCAGGTTGTTAGTTAATCATTTACAAGTCAATATTGTCTATATGGACAGTGATTTAAAAAAAATAAATGAATAGATAACTAAAAAAAGTGAACTTGTGAAAATGGGGTGTTAAATGTGATGCGGTTGAAAATTTGGGTGCACCTAACTTTTGTGCTGGGTGCACCTAAGAAAAAAATTTAGGTGCACCAGTGCAACCAGTGCAAACAGTTAGTATAGAGCCCTGATCAGTGTGGGCATCAATTTTGTGGAAAAATAAAGAACAGATGTGAATCAGCCAGCAATTAATTGTTGAACATTTGAAAGCCTGAGGAAAAAGGGTCATTCAAGACATTGTTCAGAAGAAAGGCGTACTTTTCATTAAAAGAAGGGGAAACCTATAAAGAGGTGCAAAATTTCAGGTTGTTTAGCTAAAATGATCTCCAATGCTTAAAGATGGCGAGCAAAACCATAGAGACGCGGAAGAAAACAAAAGACAACCGTCGAAATTGCAAAGGTTCAGCCACTGATCAGCAGACAGTCTGCAGTTACCTGTAAGTCCGTGTGAAGCTATTATTAATAAAAATGCATTAAAGTTTAAACAAAAATGAAGATTTTGTGGACTGATGAGAGAAAAATTGTTTTTTGGGGGTCCAAGGGCCACAGACAGTTTGTGAGACGACCTCCAAACTGTGAAGACAGTGAAGCTTCATGATAAGGACATGTTTCTCCTTCTATGGTGGGTGTTTTTATTGCACACCGGGGATCATGGATCAGTTTGTGTATGTCTATAACTATCTGTACAAGCGTTGTTTTGGTGGAGTACAAAGATTCTCAGAAATATTATCTACAGCCGTGTCCCAATTCAGGTTCTAAAAGCCTTCGGAGGTTCTTCCTACTAGCTTATGGTGCATTAGCGCCACCAGCTGGATTAGAAGTTTGAATCCCGAAATTAATGAATGAAATGTTATTGTATTATTAAAATTTTTCTTTAAGTTATTCTGAAAATATTTTGTTTATGCCTGAGAAATTTAAAGATCACTGTAAGTTCTAGCGTTTATCATTTAATTGTTCTATTTCAGTATTTTTTTCCTTGTCTTTTTCATTTTCAATACATTGTATTAAAATATGCTCTGTTTCATTTTTGTTGCATTGGTGTAACGCCCTGTGTGTTTATTTTTGTTCATATTTAAATAAATATGTCTGCTGTTAGCAGGCATGCTTGTTTGCTTCTGTGTTCCAAGTTCCTTCCCTTAAGAAACAGCGTCCTGATAACTCCCACCAATCAGCAACAAGATGTCTGCTTCCTAGCCAATCAGTGAAGGGGATGTTGGTACCTGTTTTTTCATTTGTGTTCCTCTCGCGGGATGCGGGCCACATTAGATTACATGGCGGGCCACATCTGGCCCGTGGGCCTTGAGTTTGACACATGTGCCTTAAAGCATTTTAGTATCAACTTAGCTCGGTATTTAAAGCCACCGAAACCGTACATAACGTTACACAGCGTACGCTAGTCCAAAACACTATTAATAAATTGACCCCGCACAAACTTAAACTTAACTTTAACTGTACACAAGCATGAAGCGCTAAAAGTTAGCTGATTTTGTATGTCTGTTTACCTGCCGGAGCAGCCATCGCACCTCATCAGTCACGAGGACGACGCTTCTGTTGGTGGCTTTGAATCAGGAAAATACTGAGAGGATGTTGATGATGATGATAATGATGACTGCACGGCGTGATCTTCTGGCAGTAAATTAATTCTGTGTACTGTCAGGTGTTTTATCATATTTGACGTGTTGTCAGTCTTGGACGCGATAAGCTTTTTACAAATAAATATACAGCTTCGTACGCTGTTGCCCTCAATCTTGGCATAATGTAGCCATACTTTTGATCAATTAAACATAGTTTACGTTAAATTTATGCTATGCTTTAAAGAGTAATGTACAGCCTCACCTCACATTTGACAAGCTCTGGGCGATTGGGGGTAGCCGCCGTAAACGTGATTTTCAAGGCAGCTTCGCCGCAGCCAATCACCCGCATTTGATCCGGGCACGTTAAAGATGAGACACGTTTTCTAGCTCACTGACGTCAACAAGATTATACCCTTAGGTATCGAAATTTGGTATCGAACGAACATGATTTTTTCGATACTCGGTAGTATCGAGACGATTCGGTCGGTGCTTAAAAAAGTACTGAACTCGATACCCAGCCCTACTCGGGAGGATGCGTACTACTGGGTTGGGACATAGCTTACAACAGGAATTCAGAACACAAGAGAAGAAGTCCCAAAGCAGAATTTCACACTGCGAAACACATGTGTTCATGAAGTGACATTGCAGTCAGAAATGGAACGTAGCAGACGATTTTTGTTTCCGTTAGTCCAGCAGGACACATGAATTTTGTATGTTTTTTAACGGAGCTACCATCTTTCTTAGAGACAGAAAAAGAAACCAGCACTGGAAGGCCTGATCAAGTAGGAACATTCTGAATAGACTCCTTTATTGCTTATGTCTCTGGTGGTGGCCGAGAAAACAAATGGATTCTGTGAAGAGGTGGGCCAGCATGAAGCTCGATGTCATATTCGTAGGGTCTGTGGGATGGAAAGTTGGTGATCTGATGTTTGCTCAACACTTCTTTTTAAGATCGACTGACCCCCTGGTGAGCTTTGTACAGTACGGTTCCCCCACAGTACCAACATCAGTCCTTTCTGATTTTTTTTCCTAAGGTGACAAACAAGCTCTTCCCAGCTGCAAGGGGTCTTCTGTCTCAATGAAGAAGGTTTAATCAGTGTCAGGAATAACACAAGATTTTATAAATTCGCAGTGTTTTGAAAAATTAACGAATGCTAAACAATCATAACCTTAAACGTGTGATTTTTCCTTAGATTTTAATAATACAAACCAAATGTAATAATCAATGCATCCATGCTCCGTGCCCCAGGTTTAACAATGTTTAAATCATTTTGATAAGAACGTTGTTTGCAATATGAATAACTACCGCTCTAAATCATCTGGTGTCCCTCAGGGGTCTGTCTAGGGGCCTATGCTTTTTCTTCTCTTTAACACAATATTCACTTCCACTGTTACGCTGATGACACGACACCCAGCTTTAAATCTCCACCAAACCTTCTTCTTCCATTGTACCTCCTTCTCTTGTCGCCTGTCTCTCAGAGCTGCAATGTTGGTTCACCAATAACTTACTTAAACTTAACAATTCAAAAACGGAAATAGTTTTGGTCAGCTCCAAATCTGTGCTTTCCAACAAAAATGCCATAACTTTGTCACTAGATGGCACAACTCACCCTTCAATCTCACATAAAGCAAAGAGTCTAGGTGTCATAGTTGAACTCTCGAGTCATATATCAACTCTGCCACCCGGGTCAATGCTGAAATGCAATTCCCTGTTCCATGGCCTGCCAGCCAAGGTGGTGAACAGGTTACAGAGTGTCCAGAATGGCTAATATTCCCGAACTACTTGGGAACTGGCGACCTGTCCAGGGTGTACCCCCGCCTCTCGCCCACTGTGCTCTGGAGATAGGCACCGGCAGACTCCTGTGACCCCGAAAGGGAATAGGCGGGTTGAAAAATGGATGGATGGATGGATACTTGGCAAATGAATATAAAACAGATTTGGGTCTGAATAACAATCACAGCAGATAGCGTCACGACTAGTCGTAAATGATTTCGAGATATCTCTAATTATATTGCGGATATCTTCAAATGAGTTTTTACTAGTCGACATATAATTGGAGATATCTCTAATTCATTTTCTTAATATATTTATTATTACTCGAAATACATTTATTCCCACCTTTAAATACATTTATGGATAGTCAGGTCAGATGTTTACATGTTAAAACGGCTTGCCATAAGCGCACAGTTTATGCAATACAACGTCACTCGTGTTGCATGAAATCTGTCTTTAAGCTTCATGTGGAGAAATCAATAATATTTATATATTTGTATATATTAGCAACTGATACTGTATGTATTCTCTGTGTTGTCAAGGAAACGGAGTTGTGTCTGTGTTGAGGCTGAATATAAAATAAAGAACCCCAAAATTAAAATCACGCTTGTTTGATTACAAGTGTTTTACATTGAGCATGTTGAAGCCGTGAAAACATGTTTCTTTTTGAGGATATAAAGGTAAATTAAAGTGTGAGCATCGTGAGCTGCTATTTGCGTCAATAACATGGGTTTTGAATGTTTTACATGAGTTATGTTGTGTTCTCGCTTTCTGAGGTTTTGTTGTGTTGCAAGCTGAAATGTGAGAGATTTAATGAAATAAACAAATACAATAATTTTGCTCCATTAAAGCATTTTCTTATAGTCATTCATGTGGAAAATGATTTGGGTTGTGTTGCAAAATAAACGTCTTGTTTCAATTGAATTGAATCCAGTATTACTTATTACAAACGCCGTCATTCCAGGCTAAAGTAAAATACATGCGTTGTTTTGTTAGATGAGCTGATAAATATGCGTTCATTCACAAATAAATATGCAATCCTTAAAAATCACTGGTGAAAAATAGAATTGAGTGTATTTTTTTCTTTGTAATCAATTTATTTTTGTAATTTGTGGGAAATTACGTTCTTGTTTTTGGCACAAAATGAATTCCATACAAAGAAAACCCTCTGGAAAGGCTTTTGTAATGGATCCGGTCAGGGTGGATCTCTGAACTTTGAAGGTACTGAAGCAGAACTCTAATTAGAAAACAGCGAGGGTGTTCACAGAGCAGAACATTTAGCTTCCATTATTAACCCTGTCAGGAGATAAGAGGCAGGTTATTTAGATCTCATTACCTCACGACTTTAATTTCAGACACATCTCCGAAAGATCACAGCAAACGAAGAGTGTTCCAATAGTGCTGTCAATAGTGTGAACCTATACAAACACTGTCCGACGTAAACGTATGCAAGAGGAATTAGCACCCAGTCAACCGTATTTCAACTCACCTAGAGTTACGTTAACACTGGGCTAGTGTTTAGGTCTAGAACAGAAGTAACTATTTCACTACGGCGCTTGTCTTGTTTTCACAGAGCCGATTGAATGCAAGTGAACCGTCCGCTTGTTCTAAACAAGCATTTTTGTCGGAAATGACACATTTGATCATTTTCTTTATTCCAAGGTGACTACAACTCTTCTTTATACAATGTACACCTCTAGACGGAGACGCACTGAGTTTCTCCAAAGATTTACTAAGAGCCACAATGCATTGTTCAAAGCGTGTTCTGTGATTACATTAGCAAAGAGTTAAGGGGACCCTATAACAGAAAAGCATCCATCAGCGTGCTCTCCCGGTGACCTTTATTTCAATTAGTCCAGGCACTAAACATGCAAATCAAACCGTGCAGATCCAACAGAGCGAGGAGGAGATCCGATACAGGGGAACAGCAAAGTGCAATCCTGATAATGAAACGGTCTACGCCAAACATAACCAGAGCTGACAGCCGGTGTTAGCTTAAAGGGTAAGATTAAGTCTGCTTTTTCATCATGTCATGTTTTGTAGCAGTATTCACCCAGCAGGTTATTATTTTTTTACCAAAGTAACTATAATTACAAATACTAACTTACAAGTACAAAGGCTTCTGAGTTTTTCTCAGAAATTGTCATTTAGTGAGGATTGATTTTAAAATGTTTTGCTTTGCTTGAGCACTACTTTTCTTCATCCTGACGTAACTACTTATTTTGTTATGTATTCATTTCTACAGTGATTGACACCTGTCCCATCCAATCATCCGTATGAAGAAATATTTCGCCCCTGCTCCTCTCTTTTTCTGCCTCTCTTTCACTATATCTTTCTCTCTTCGCTCTCTATTTTCTCTTTCTTTACCTTCACTCTCTCTATATCTCATTCTCCTGTATTTACATCTTTTGTTC
>SRMA01025616.1:87307-98202 GCA_007224835.1 Danionella cerebrum
TGCTCCTCTCTTTTTCTGCCTCTCTTTCACTATATCTTTCTCTCTTCGCTCTCTATTTTCTCTTTCTTTACCTTCACTCTCTCTATATCTCATTCTCCTGTATTTACATCTTTTGTTCCCCCACTCTTTCTGTCTCTCTCTCTCACTTTCTCTCTATTTAAATCTATCCAGCTCTCTTCTATTTCACCTCTTCTCTTTTTCTTTTGTGCTTACAGAAACACCCTTAAGTAAATGGCTCTGCTGTGATCCCACTTCCTTCTCTTGAAAAGAGCTACTTTTTACTCGTACTTTGAGTCGTCTTTAGAAGAGATATTTCTTTCTTTCTTTTTTGGCAGGTACTTTTATTTGAGTATATGATATTTCAGTACTCGTTACACCTCTGCAAACCTTCTCGCTCTAATCATTTGCTTCTTGTGCAGTCGCTCTTTGTCCTCACTAGCAGATTTACATTTGATTGCATCTCTGTCAGATGTGCGTGGAACAGAGGTTATGTACAGGAACATGACAGAAGCGATCACCTTCATGTCTGAACATTGACATGTGGAAGATGTTTCATTTGCATCCAGAAGATTCACCCTACATTTCTATACTTGAATCTGCCCGGAGTACGTTCTTGCATCAACTCTTTCAGTAAATCTGTTGCGGATGCTGAATGCTGATTAGTGTGGCATGTTTCCTTCCCCATCATCTGAAGAATTCTTAAATTTAACTCCATGACATTCAGCCACCAAATATTTAATATCAACCTTCAGAAGAGTGTTCCCTTTTATAGCAAAATAACAATGAACAGACCTCCTCCAACGTGTCACATAATAACCACAATGTTCCCGTTTTTATTTGGTGGAAGACGTTTTGCTTGAAGTCCTTGGTAATACTTATCTTAATTGGATTCTAACGCAATGCAGGATTGTTTTAGATCCTTAGTTAGAATTATTTAATAAAAATAATATTTTTTTAATTTAAGGCTGGCTTTAATTGCATTATTAGAAGAAAACCCACATGTTTGACTCACCCCCGGCCCACGATGATCCGCAGCGCCTCCAGGTGCCCGAGCTGCGCGGCCCACAGCGCCGGCGTCATCGCGTCCTCGTCCGGTGCGTTGAGCTCCTTGCGCGTCGCATCCTTCAGCAGGAGCAGGTTCCCGTCTCGAGCCGCCCGGTGGAATTTGTCGTTCATGGCGGCGGCTGCACTCTGTCTGTTTCGCTCATTTGGCGTGTTTCACGTGCGCTCGGGACACGACCGTCTTCGCTCGAGCATCTGACAGTAAGACACACGCTGCACGGTTGCTATGCGCGCGGTCGCTATGGGAGGAGCTGCAGAACGGTCCTCCCAGTTCCTCTCCCAGCAGCAAACCTGAGCCGAGAAACACTCCCTTGTCATTGACTCTTCAAAAACACTTTCCGGGTGCAAAAAGGAGAGAACTCTTCTCCTCTGCTACAGAGTCACGCAGAATAAAGCAAAAGCGCCACTATCGCCCCCTGTGGACAGCTGCAGAATCTCAACGGAATCGAGACAAACTTACATATTGATTTTCAACAGTTATCTATACATGTTTTTTTTTTCATTATTATTATTATTTTATATCAAGTTTATCTTCTTATGCCTCATTTATCCTAAAAAAACTATCATGTGATTGACAGCTACATTGAACTGAGCTGAAGATCGTTTAGAAGAAATTTTTAAACTCTTGTTTATGCTTATACATTCTTAATTATACTCTTGAGCCGTAAGAGAGTCTGATGGGGTCTTTGTAAAGTCCTGGAGCTGATTTGGGCAGGAGAAGACCTGGCAGAGCAGAGGATGGAGCCAGAGAATGCTTTGGAAGTGGTGAAATATAAAGGCCGTGGTCTTCCCCGGGCAGGCTCCTGGTTGAGCATGGCTTGAGATCTGTGGGGACTTTCTTGTAGCTGGAGAAAACATTTCCTTAACTTCGCGAGCAATCAAATGTTTGCTTCGCTGTGCTTGGACGTGAGAAAGTCGAGTGGTGAACGGTTGACTTGGCTTAGTTTTAGGCAGGTGTGCTAAATAGTTGTAAACAAAGAATGCTTGACATCATTAATCACACATTTTTATTGATGAGCAGAATGAGAATCTGAATCAGATCAATATTTGCTGAGAGTTTAAATGGAAGGATTCAACATTTTGGAGAACTAACTGGAGATTTTTTTTTTTTTACTCTGCCTATTACAACTGGAAAACTGGATGGTTCTACAAAAGCTGTCTGATTAAACAACTCAGTCATTGTTTAAAAAGTTTATTTAACATCAGATGTTAGCAAGAGAAAAAAAACATTGCAACATTGAAGTTAGAGCACGCATCTCAAAGCAACATAACCTAACCTAATGATCCACCGCGTCAGTGAATCAACTTTTAGAAAAGTTTTCTATTTTATTAAATCAGCTGCTAACAATAGAAAACATACAATCATGAGATTTGAACTTACATCAAAAGACCCAGGATTCACAAAATGTGTAAAATAGGATTTATAATGAAAGTAGTTTTGAATTTATAACAGTGACTTTGTGTAAAACTCAATTCTACTATTTCTTACTCATTCATATTCAGTTTTCAGCTCAAACATTTACATTCGAGGAAATGTTTTTCTGCAACTCACAAAATCCAATTGACATTTTTAAAATTACACAACATGCATAGCGTTGTATTAATGGACGTTATTAGGTTGGTTAATTTACTTTATATATTTCTACGTGTTGCAACATTCGTTTTTTTAAGTATTACTAGCGTTTTGGTTTTAAATTGTAAATGGTTTTGGTCATTGATACACACTTGATTACAAAACTTTTTTTGTTGTCGTTGTTGTTGTTTTAAAACACTGAGTCGACTTAAGGCAGTAACATCATAACATTGTTCTGCAATGTGCTTAAGCCACACGAATTTTAAAGAATAATCTCTGAACAAATATTTACAGAGCACTCCCGGAAATCAGCCAAGCCTGCATCCTGGATTCCGAATCTCTGTTCCAGTATGTTTGCCCTCATGAATATTGATAACCTAGCCGCGTTGAGAAAGATAATTGGTTCAAAGAAGAAAAGGGGGCGAGGCGATTTACTGCCAATAATTATTCACGTATCGAATGATTGGAAGCGGCGGGCAGGTTTACGTTAACGGAATTGTAGAACTATTAATATTCATGAGATTACGTTTTGTTAGTTTAGTGGTAAGTTTGACGAGCTCGTCGAATTCACCTGCGCCTCAAGAGCGGGATGGGGAATTCAGACTCCAAACTGCGCTTCAGGAAAGCAATAATTCAACTTACTACCAAAACACAGGTCAGGATAATGCTCTTTTCGACTTTGTGAGTTGTTCAGAGTGACATTTTAAGGTTAACGTGTCAAAAGCGCTGCTGAGGTGATGTGAAGTAAAAGGCGGATGACCGTTGTTTTTCAGTTGGGTTTAAACCGTCTGGAAACAACAAGAAGACAGACGTTAACGCATCCACCAGGAGCATAGTTTAGCTTGTGTTTAACAACCATAATATATTGTAATGGTTGTTTTAAAGCGATTCTTCAGTTCAGAAATGAAAATATTCTTTAATGTAAAAAGTGAAATAGTAAAAAGCGCGGACTGAAAAATCCTTAGTTGGTTTAAATACAACTTGTGTAAAGCAAAGATCCGGTGCACATCAACAACGTAACACTCAGTTGTGACGACTAACATCAACTGCTAGAAAAACATGAGGTGCGTTCGAGCTCATGCAGCGCTGTGAGTGTGCAGACCGATCGACGAGATTAGCCGAAAGCAGTCGGGGAGGAGCTGAAAACGGAGCAGTCAAGTCGGACACGTTGGGAATCTCGTTGCTTCATGAAACATGGGAGGTCCCGTGGCGTTTGCCTACTTTGTCGCAGATGAACTGGAAGTTATAGAAATACCTTTTCTGTCGGAAGAAATGCAGCAGAATGAACATATATGTGCGCTTAACAGATTAACTCGTAACAGATTTCAATTTGTCTGATTTAAGTGGTTGTCTGTAATTTTTGTGGTCTAGAATGTATGTGATATCTATGGCATAAACAAGTTTTAATAAACTAAAAACATTGAACATGAATGACCTGCAAATTATAAGAAACTAGGCTGTGGTTTTTTGTAGTTTGATTCAGATTGTAGTTATGTAGTATAATTTTGTAGTTATGTTGTGTTCTGTCGTATGTATTTTTTTTAATATTTAACTCTTACCTTCCGTTAGCTAAGGGCAGGTTAGAAAAACCACCAAGAAAATCATAGATGCACAGGCACAATGTGTCTTTATTATAATTTATACCAGTGTATAAAAATGATCTGAATGTTGCATTTTTTTCAATTGACAATGCACACTAGCACAATGCAGCACATGCAAGTGAAGCAGCTACTACAGATTTCAGCATCAATGTTGACCACATTACATTAAATTACTGACATTTTAGTTATTCCATAAAAAAATATTACTCAAATATGCAGCTGAATACTATAGGTGGTCTGTATGAAAAAAGGACCATAATAAACTTATGCACAAATCCAATAAAAATAATTCAAGGGAAAAAATGTACTGCAGTCAAAAGATCGTAAACTATTTACGAAATGGCATGCAAATTGATTTGTTATGCAATTGTATGGATTGAAGCACGAAACAGGTGTGATCATCGTCATGTGGTGAATGTGGCCAATCATGAGAAGCTGTGACGTCATCATATCCTGGCGCAGTCGCTCCTAAAACGCTGCTCTGGCTGAGCAAGCCGGCTGTTATCGAAACGCTCTCGCGTTACTTTGATGCCACACGTGAACATCACGTGGTGTCAGCGCCGGTTCAAGTCGGACAGAATTTCTAACCGGCATGCATTACTTCAAGTCAGCCGCCGATCGGTCTGCGCAGCACCGCATGAAGTCGAACGCACCTATTCACTTTTAAAAAAGATGTTTTAAAAAAAGTGCCTCTCATAGGGAGTGTTTCACTCCCTATTGTTTGATAAACTTTAACAGAGAAGATAAACGAAGAAGTTGGAGATGTCATGATCTCCAACTTGTTCCTTGATCTTCTCTGTTAAAAGTTTCTCAAACAATAGGGAGTGAAACTTTTGCATGCAGGGTTTCCAGGTCCCAGAAATATTTCCAGCCCAATGACAACTCAAAATCCGCCCAAATTTAATGAAAACTAGCCCAATTTTTCAGTGTCCAATCAGATTAGACAACGGCTGGATTCCCACAAAGGGCCTTAAAATAAATTTATATAAGTTTAAGTTTAAAGTATTGGCCTTTTGTCTTACCCAAATTCTTAATAGCACACATTGTGTTTTTTTTTTCTTCTCAGCACTTCTGTCTGATGCTTTTCTCTCCAGAGCTGCGGCTGTTCTGTTTACACACAAGCATCAATATTAAAATTAACACACTGTTAAACTAAATTAACATAAACTGGCTTTTATCAATATTATTACAAATATGCTTACTGGGTGAACTTGAACACTTCCCTTTGTTTTTGTTGTTGTTTGTCTTCTCTTTTTTCAGAACTTTTCACAACATTTTCTTCTTAGATGGTCTAACTGCGCAGCCTCATTTTGATTACAGATTTGAACAGAACTATATACAATCTCAGGGCTGTTTTATTTTAGACATTGGTGCTCTCTTCCCCACCCTTCTCAGGTGGTGCTGAATAGATTTTAGCAGTAAAGAGAGAAAGCATCCGTGGTGATGGTTTAAATTCATGGCAGCATATGTTTCTTCTTTGCATGTAAGCTCATGTAAGCTCGAATCCTCATTATATTTAGCAAAGAATTCTGCTCTAGCCTGTTTCGTAGCTTGTTCTTTATCAGTGACATTTGGGAAAATGAACGTTCAACTGCTGCATTGCTGAATGGTAGAGCAAGAAAACTCAATGCAAAATTACCAAGATCTTCAAAGTTTCTATCACCTGCAGTATCTGTGTATGCAGAAACTTCTACCCAGAAGTCCTCTGTTTTGACATCTTCTGCATTGGAACTGCCTGTGTCAAATAATGTTCTGGCATTTGAGAAAGGAGCCGCTTTTTCAGTCGCAGCATGAGCTACCAGATCACCGTGGTGAGCTCTTACTTCACATTTGCAATATTTGCAGAACGCTTTTCTATCATCATTTGGAACACTTCGAATCCACTCCTTTAATCCTTTCTCTGTCTCCCATTCTTTGCGATACTTCTTTCCATACTTTCCCCATTTACCTGACATTTTAAAATGCTGCTTGTTCATCCACAGACAACCAAACAGACGCTTCTGACTACAACGCTCTCATGGAGTGACGTGATGATGATGCTTGATTTGTGATGTCAAAAGCACATGTGGCGCGCGCGCCTATTTGCGTCTCGCAAGAAGCAGCGTTTGTTGCCAAGTATTCATTCCCAGGGATCAACACCCACTAATAAAAGGTTCCCTTTTTATCTTTGTCCACAATTATTATTTATTTTTTATTTTTTTTTGCGGCCGCGGTACATTGTAAATGTAGCCCAAAAAACCGCAACCCGCAACTCTGTATTTTTTCCCGCAACTCCTTTTTTAAAATAGCCCAATTGTGCGGGAAAACCGCTACCCTGGCAACCATGTTTTGCAGCCTTTGGAGGATCCTACCAAGCCTCAGCCTTAGAGGTTGGAAAGGAAGGACTCTCCAAAGGCTTTTAGAATCTGAATGGGGACACAGCTCATGTGATCATCAAAACGGAACTGACGCTACTGTCATGGCGGCGCTTGTGATGGAACGGTGAAACGTGAGAGAACGACTTTTAAAGGGTAACGGTAAAGCATTTATTTCATGTCTTGAAAGACCTTTACAGTGTTTAAAATTCATGCACTGTACCGTTACCACAAAGGCGTGGTTTGAACAGTAGCCGAGTCTGGGAAACATGATGTTGTTGGTCTCATTTCGTTTCGACTATCCTTATATATTTTCAACGCATTGATATTTTGAGTTCAGATACTTGTAAATGTAAAATTCAACCCGTGAACTTTTCCAAAGGCTTGAGATCGCTTAGTACAAAAAGTGCCAAAATGCGAGGAAAATGTAAAAAATACGGCCAATTAGTAAAGTTTTTTTTTTAAAAGTAAACTCTAGATTTAACGATGGTTTCTGTTTTTTCTCTCTCCATTTTTCTGTTTCAACAGGTTATTCACGGTCTGAAGAGTCTCATTTGAACATGAATATGCATAAATCTGGTTTGGGCATGCTCAGATGTGCCCTGAGATCCTCACTGCTGTGGAAGTGTGACATTTCCATAATGAAGCAGGTGCCTCTATGTTATAACATCAAAAGTTTGGCCTCAACTCAGCTAGGGAGTGATAAAAACAAAGCACTTGCATCGAAATCTATCAGATATTACAGTCACAGTGCTCCAGATGCTGCTAAAGAGTCTACAGCTGCTACAGAGACCACAGAAGTCCCACAAAACGAAGCAGAAAAGAACGCTTTGCTTGTTTATTTGGCTGGATGTAAAAGCCCTACGGAAGTGCTGGATGAGCTAAACCGGTATTCCATTCATGTAAATCAAATCGGGAAAATTTTTTTTAGAATGTGGGAGTGCATTGAGGAGATGACTTCGGAGCAGAAGCAAATGGAGTTTAAGCTGATGATTGAACACCCAGAGTTTAGCGCTCTTTGTGAGCGTTTGATGATTGAAGCCGGTGCCTTGAAGAATCATGCTCTAGGTCGCACTCTGTATGCCGCCGTAAACCTGGGGGTATCACAAGATTCACGTGTTGTACAGACACTTTTACGCGTTGCACAGGTGAGAGGGGAGTTGAGAATAGGTTTATATTTCTGAATGCGTAAAAATAATGTATGTGCTAACGTTTTGTTCATTTTTTGTTTATCGTCCAGGAACATTTGAATCAGTTTGATCTCAATAGTCTTTCTATGTTGTCTCTTGCGCTTCATGACATGACAAGCAGTAATGCTCAAACCCTAAGAGAATCATTAAGGTTGGAAGATCATCATATTTTTAAAGGGAATTGGTATTCTGTGTTCTGTGAGTGAATTTGGGATGTGTTCGGGGTTGGTAGGCTGCTGCTGCTGAAGGATGATAATCCTGAGACAAGCAATGTGAAGACCCTGACGAGGTTGATGCAGTGGGTGGGAAAAGACTCTCCATTACAACTGAAGAATCAGCTGGCGGTCAGTCTCATAGATTTTATAATGTACACGGACACATCTTTCATTAATATTTATTGGAGAGGTTACAACTCGGGCTATTTACCTTTATATCTTTTTCTAAAACAGTGAGTGAGAGAGGGAAGGAGGGAGGGTGAAGATTGTTAGTGACTGAGTGGCACTTAGGAGTCGTGGTTTGCAACTGCATTTGGGGTTGACCGATATGTGTTTTTCAGGGTCGATACCGATTATTACAGATCAAATGCACAGATAAACAATATTTTGAACCGATATGTGTCTAGTGTAAAAATGAAATTTGTCATAATTAATAATAACAAGAGCTCTAACAAGAACTTTCTTTTAATGCTTTCATACTTATAGTTAATTCTGAGAACTGTTAATGATAACAATATTAAATAAACATCAATATTTATAATAACAATAATGACATAAAAAAAGTCCTGGGAGCCCCGAGCAGAATTCTACAACCAATTGTAAAACTTAAATAAGTTAACAGCAAGTAGCAACAAATAACAAAAAATAAATGTAATGGCTACCTGAAGTTGTATAAGCTAATAAAGAATTAGTAGTCCCAATCTAGCAGCACCAATAAATTTTTAAATAATTTTTGTAGTAGTAGTAGTATTATGCTACATATATTATACTGCACCTCAGTAATATTCAGGTTCAAGTTGCAATGAGGAACTTTTAAATTTCTGTAGCCTATGTATATGATATAACGCTAGTTTTACTCAAAAGAAACGGTCAAATGCTCATGAAGTGATTCTGAGAGCAGTTCTGGGGATGTTGTTAATGTATACGTCCTCATTTAGTGAGACAGTAACATTAGATGCTGAAAACACCGCAAGGTTTTATTCCGCACCCACCCGTGCTCTCGCTATATGTTCACTCTTTGTTCAGATTGAGGTGTTTTTGTAACTTCACCAGAAAGGATTGTGAATTGCTAAAACACAATCAACTTCTGCTGCTGACTTACCTTTGAGAGACAAGTGATCACCGCCACACGCAGCTCCAGCAAGCGCGTTCTGTCTGTGTCTTCACTTCCTACAGCCTTGGATTTGATTGGTCGGTCTCGCGACTTCCAACAAATGTGATGCGCTGTGGGCGTAGACTGCTCTAGGGCACAGAGTGGTGAGCTCTGACAGGCTGCGTCATAGCCAAAGAGCGCATTTCAAAAATAAATATTTTATCGGCAAATCGGTTTTGAAAATAACCGATACAGATAATCGTGAAAATGCTCAATATTGGCGCCAATAATCGGTAGGGCCGATAATCGTTCAACCTCTAAACATTTTATCCAATTATTAAGCACATAGACGTACTTTTTGCACAGTAACATATTAGCTGACATTGTTTTTTTTTTTGGGATGGTGTGAGACAGCTTTCTCTCAATGAGTTTTGTGTGGCATTCACCTGCCACAGATCAAGCATAGGCAGAACCCAGTACACCTCATTTCAACTTAACCTTACAGTTTTGTGCTGTTTACGATATAAACCATTATAAATTTCTGACTATTCCTCCTGTTATTTTCCCACAGTCAAAGGTTTTTTCGTTGTCGAGTGAGTTCACTTCAGCCGACAATTTTTACATTTTCAGCAGCATGGCAAAAATCGACCTGAACCACACACCTCTGTTGGACAACTGCAGCAAGAAATTAGCAGGTGAAGGAATTAAAATCAGCTTCCCATATGCTAGTTTATCCGTTCTGAACTCATGACTCTGATGATTGTTTTCCTGCAGAAAACATCCACGATTACTCCTTTACCCAGCTTCTAAAAGTTTTAAGGTGCTGCTATCAAATGAAGTATAGGAACTACACCCTCTTCAGCTCCATCTCTAAGCATATGGCCCTCACCATCGATATGTGTACGGACCAGCAGGTATAAGTATTGCATGATCTAAATATAATTCATGATTTATTCCCCAGTGAGTAATTACTAAGTTTTTTTCAGATAGTGGATGAATTTGCTGTGGTGATACCGTCATTATTTTAGTGATTTAGTTTTGAGAGATGAATCATGAGCTATTAGTATTGGAAGTGTTTGAGAAATTTAATAATGGTTTGTTTTTATTCTTGGTATCTTTATATCTAAGGTTCTGAAGATTCTACAGGCATTTGAAAAGTTGATCTTCAGACCCGTAGAGCTGTTGGATGTGTTTGCAGAGAGAATCATCCAGGAGCCTGAGAATCTCTCCGTTAACGAACTTTTGAGTGCTTTAAGAATTTTTTCGATGGCCAATCATGACTTGAAAGACAAAAAAACAGAGTACGTCAATCCTTTCATTTGGAATCAAATAACTGTGAAGTGTTCAAATGTTTGAGCTTCTTTTTCTGATAGGTACACCTGTATTAGTAGATTAAGTCATCCGTCATCCGTAATTCATAAGTCATCCTTTATCCACTTTATCAGTGTGTGCACCAGTGTTAAAGAATTTTTATTCAAAACCGAGTAAGAATACTCTGAAAGCAAGGTTTAAGACAATTTAACAGAAACATGACATTAGAGATGCTATCAGCTAAACACATGCTGCATTGAGGACAGAGAAGATTAGGAAAAAGCATATAAGAGGGCCAATGTCTCTTTAGCAACTTTGCTTAAAAGGTTTCAAACTTCCAGTTTGTGATGTAACTTCCTGTTCTATTCCAGAAATCAACCAAACTCAAGGATTTAAAATATCTATTTTTTGTTATACCAGTCAAACAGGCTGTTTTAAATTACGTAGAATTTGTATTTTGTCGTAAAACCTGTTTGTTCTCATTTTTTTAACTGCA
>SRMA01025617.1:0-112079 GCA_007224835.1 Danionella cerebrum
TTCCATTAAATTAGAGCCAGAAATTGTTTGTTCTCCTCAAACAATTGTTGTTCTCAGGCTTCGTATACTGATTATTTTGACTGTAAGCAACCTTTATTGAGTGTTAATACTGTTATTATTGCAGAATGGTTTGGAATACAGCCTCTAACAGACATACATGATTTAAAAGATTATGTTTGACATAAAAAAAAATCCAACAGAATTATTATATTTACATTTATGTATTTTGTAGATGATTTCATTCAAAGCGACTGACATTTTAATCAATGAACACATTACATCAGTTCTTTACATGCATCTATTTATACTTACATCTATGACAGTGCTCCTGCTCCACACATGTGCGTGTCAGAGTGAGTATCTACTGTCTGAAGAAACACTTGACTGTGGAGTTGAGGGATGCAGCCGGTCATCATTTCCATAGGTATTCCGTTTATAGAGCAGCTATTTCCCATGGTTGTTTTTTGCTATCAAATTGAAGTAATTATATTTTTGCTATGTCTCATTCTCAAAGTAAGAAATCTGAAGACACCAGAGTTGCCCCATCTGTACCCTGATGCATCCACACCCTTACACATTTTGCATAGCAACATTAAGGTACACCCAAAGCATTACTTGCCGTTTTAGATCAATGTTTAAGTACTTGCATTGAAATCTTGCAAACAGCAGGCTCAGGAGGAACATGAGCTTTTGACTCCTTTCATCAGTTCATTCTCTTTGAGACTGGCACAGTTGGACCGCTTTTCTCATAAGCACAAGTATCTCCTGCTTTCATTTCCTTAGCACCCCACACAATATTCTGACATTTCACTATTACGTTTTACAAATCAGCATTTTGAGGTGATCTCACTCGCCTTAAGGCCTTGATCAGATGTCTTGATTTTTGATTAAAAAATGGTTGGTTTTTGGGATTTTTTTCTGTGTGTGTGTTTTTTTTAGTAATTACATTTTCCCAATAATTTTGTATGTTCAGGGGCCAAATGAACATGTTAATTTGACACCTTATAGGGTATAATGGCATTATTGGGGTATTGAGTCACAGCTGCAGTGCCTTTCCTGGCTTGGGCCCTTTATTACTGCTTGCAGATATATTTTCTCATGGTATTTGTGAAAATGAGAATCCATTCAAGTAGTTCAGCATTATAAAACGTTCTGAACTCAAATTTCATTGGGGATACTATGTGCTATGTACTAGATGTGTGCTTCATGTGTTCAGTTTTATTCAGCCTGACACTTTCAGGAGTCCAACGCTAGATGGCGCACAACTCCATAAAGTTATTTCAGAGATGACCTCATTTTCATTGGTAGGGCACAATACAGCGATTTGGCAACAACTGGATAAAGAAAAGATACTTTGACCCTTTTGAGAGCGGCTCAATTCGCCTATGCATTTGTGCAAATGCTTCAAGTGACTTCTGGCCCAAAATAATCGATTGAAAAGTTGTGTTCATATATTTAATGATATTCTGTACGTGTCACTTTAATTAAATAGAGAAAAAAATGTACTTAAATATAAACGGAAAAAAACAGAGCTTAGGAAAAACCATAAATCAGGAAGACAATTAAGCTTTTGTGTGGTTGTGATTGTGTGGGCTGGCCCCTCCCCCGAGGGTCTGTCAGTGAACGCAGCTGATGATGATCACGTAGAGCACGTGCTGCACGGCACGCTGACGTTCAAAGAAAACGGGCGTCTCGTCTGTACTATATAGACCATCACGAATTTTATAGCATGGCATTTAATATCTACAATCATGCATCACTGATTATGAAATAGATTTATAATACAATTATTGATAAACGCAAGGTACATTAGAGACTTCCCGTGAGCACATCTTGTTTGAGTGTGTTCGTGAGAGAGCGCATGTCTACTGTGGAAGCGCTGATGTAGGATTTTCCTTTCGGTATTTTCCGCAAACAGTGAGCACGCCCCCTTCATCACTCGGGTGTTTCCGCTGATGTTCACCCTCCCCTACAGTCCCAGCGTTGTTTAGGGACATTAGGAAGATGGCGGCTACCCAGCTATACTGTGTCTGCCGGCGGCCCTACGATTATAACCGGTTTATGATCGAATGTGACATTTGTAAAGACTGGTTCCACGGCAGGTATGGGCCCTATTGACTCTTTAACCTATCAGGGATGGTTGATATTCATAATATTTTTTGCCACTGGGGTATTTTGATGTGTAAATCAAGGGTGTCATGTGAAAGTGTTAGTGACGCGAGCTGGGGTATTTAAATATGACGCTGCGCGATCACCTTCGGCTCGTTTGTGTTTCAGCGTTATTTATTGTTTTGTTCCTGATATGTAGTGTTAGTAACTTTTATGATAGCCCGACGCCCTCAATATTTTTTACCACTATTAGATAATCCACTTTCCCTTTAAAGTGGGCTGACAGAAGCCGCATGGCTCATCTGAATGCGCGTAATGAAAGCAGACATTTAAAGCGTCTGGCTGCCTCAGACTGACATAATGCTACTTTATGACATATAAACATACCCCACATTCTTCAATTCCATTTCTGACTTTATTTTCTCAGATGTGATCTTATAGCTTGGTCTAGTATTCAGAAATTATGTTCACTTTGCAAACTATGCAAATGTTTATTGGGGAATTCAAAATACCTGGCAGACTGGTACTTTTTGGGATGGCCTGGTCAAAGCTCTTTTTGAATCAAGTTTTTCCTGATATGGCCTCATCTCAACCAGTGCTAATTTAAGTGATTTAACAATTATTATGTGCCTCTCTCTTCATTTTTCCTACTTTCTCAAAATGAAGTCATGTCAACTATACAAGCATTGGAATTTTACAGCCTGTTAACTTTATATCATGTAAATGCACACATGGTTGGTAGTATTGTTATAAACGCTCTAGTTTTAGATTTTTTAGGTAGTATACATTCATAAATGATTTGTATAGATGTATGATGGTATGTCTGATCTGGCTGCAGATTTCTGCTACTTCACCGGAGATGATTTTTAGGTAGCTACACAGAAAAAAACAGTGCATTTTATTTGGCAAAGTAATTTTGAGTTATTGTCGACAAGGTAAGTTGGACTATGTCTGAGCTTTCTTTGCTATCTTCATTAGTAATCGCAACTATAGAATGAGGTTTTTCATGTGTTCATGATTGCCTAACTTTAGCAGAGCTATACAATTGTTTTAAAAGCCTTTTGAGAGGTGTGCCAAAGAATGGCAACTGTAGAGTCCAGAAGAAGATGTGAAGGCAGTTATGTGTGTGACTCAAGTGTCCTATCATTGTATAACCCCAATAGGAGAGGTTGGGGTAGTAAGGCCCTGTTCACACATACTCTGTTATTTTGAATATTTTTTTGCACTGTTTTCCACACACGTCACACTTAAACATTTTTGAGAGTGTGGCCAAAGTGAGTCGTTATGAGACTGCAAGGCTAAGAAGGCTAGGGCCTAGTTTGAATTGTATTAGAAGCATTTATTGTTATCCATCCACCAGCACTAAAGTTTGCATTAAAGGCCTTTACACACCTATGCATTTTCTGCACTGCACTTTAGTGGCGTGTAGAGCTCCCTGTGTCTTTCTCCTGTGTTTAAAGGCACAGACCCTCTCCTGAACACTAGATGGCGCTTCGGTGAACTGTAGTTCACTCTGTGCCACACAGTGTGTTCTGACTGAAATGTTGTCTGTGATTATCTGCAGGCAACCTTTGCGTCCGTGTAATTAAGGCTAAATATTTTCTGCATGGAGCCCCTACAGAGGTGTGTAAAGGTCTTAAGTCATCTCTATTAATCTAAGGGAGTTGAGAGAGCTTGTTTTATAATATTTCTCGTTTGAAACACGATGTAATTAATAATTGTCTCTTGGTAAATCATAAAAAAAGTGACACTGTGACAATTTGGTATTGCGATATATTGTTCCACGATATATTGTGTCCCATTCTCTGGATCCAGTCATGGTATGACCTCATTAAACAATACTTAATAAAAGAGTTGAAGTTCTGCTTTATTCTAGAACCAGTGATGAGTAAATTGTTTTTAAGATTGCTAGATTTAAGCCTCCCAGGCCAGCAAAGACTCCCTTACAAGTGTGTTATATCAGGTGGATTCATGGTCAGGAAAGAATTTGGGTCAAATGGGGTCAACAGATGGGAACATGTGCCCTTAGTTTAACTTCTGCCTTTCAGATTCAGACTTGGTAAGTCCAGGATTGCAAATTCAGATTAGATGCTTTGGACTTCTTGCTAAGAGCTCATTCCTTAAAGTGGATATTCTGGATCAGAGTGTTTGCTCTAGTGGCAGAAACATGAACACATAAATCTAAGAAAAGTAGGGCAAGTAAAGGCAATATTCTTTCTCCTGTCTGGCGGTTGGGATCTTTTACAGATTGACGCGTTATGTCTCATTAAATCTCAATGAGCTTTTTTGGTAACAAAAGACAAATGTTACTGAGACACCTTGAAGATTAGTGTCTCCTCTTTAGGGACTGTTTGCTGACCCCTGTCTGCCCTTAAGTGGGTTAAGCTGTCTGACTCATTTGTTCACATATTCAGTTAATACAAAAATACAAATTTGTTTGACAGTTTTTGGTAGATTTTTCGTGTTTATTGTATAGCTAATATTTTGCAAATGTATCTTTAGCTCAAAAGTGTGACGTCATAATATACTACACCCCTCCTACCACCGATGCGTCATCCATTCATGTTTTAAAACAAAGCTCCTCCTACTCTCAGTGCCAAACTACTGGTATCATGCAGTTTCTACATGTTCACCTACATACATTCGAGTAAAAATAGTCACACTTACAAAAATTGTCGTAGTGGCAAAACATTAATGTAACTGGATTTTTTTGGTATTTTTACCACTGAGAGGAATCCTGCTCCAATCGTTTTTGATATGCAATGTGATCTGCCCCTGAGCCTTTTCGTCATCCGGGACACAGGTTCTGTTAGCTGGACTTCTTCCTGGCATTTTGTCTATGTAGTGTGTGCATTACTGTAAATTAAACGTGTATTAAAAGATTATTAAAGTGTTTTTTGACCTTGGATGCGTTTCAACCGGTTGTTGGAGACTTCAAAAACAAAATAATTAACTTTTCAAAATGATAATCTGGCTATTCATTGAATCATCAGCTGATAAGCGCAGTTTTGAAAAGTTTCAGTAAAGTCTGTTTATTCATGCTAATTTTTATACTTCAGTCCACATGCCTCCAAAATACTCTAGCTCTGCTGTTTTATTTATTAAAGTCAAAAGGCCCAACATAATTTGTACATAAATATAAAATATTTATTCTTTGGGAAAAGAAGTTAGATGATGATTGACGGTGATATTGACTGTAGTTTTTACCTTGGGTGTGTTACGGCTTCTACACACTGGTCCGAATTGAGATTCACACAAATCTCATGGTAACTTCTCAGTAGGGAGCTTTTTCATCTGCGTCAAGGAAATATTGATGCAATGAGGCTCCCTGCCTGAAGAATGCGTTTGCGCTCCAACAGACACTTACCGTGCCAAACGGGAAACAGAAACAGCAACAACAGAGGAGAATTTAAAGTGCATGTAAAAAAAAAATCATGGGTGTGGATCGCTTTTTACTGTTGGTAGCAATCACAGGGAGCTGTGTGTAAAAAATGTGGAGAAAAGAGAGGATTTGTGGTGAGCCATTTATTTCCTGTTTCATGTACAAAATCACTATGAAAATGTGGGATGAGCAGCTCTTTTACCTCCTCTTCATGTCATCAAAAGAGCCGGCTCTCACTGGTCGTTCTCCTGCGAAAACTGCATCCGATATGTCACTTTTAAACTTTTTCGTTTGCACCATTCTTTCGGTCAGATGTGTGATGTCCCATTGGCGCCCATGGTTAAAAGACGAGGCGTGTCTTAGCACGAAACTTCGCAATGAAAATTCAGGTCGATGTGAAAAGGCCTTTAATGGGGATTTGCTGATGGGTTTTTTTTTAAGTTCTGCTGGTGAAAGAATGCCACCTTCCAGTGCTCTGTAAGGACTCCGGAAAGCAATCTAACATTATACTCAGTTTTCTCTGACTGGAGCCATTTCAGTATCTATCTGAGCTCTCTTTATCCCATTTCAAATTGTTCAGAAAGAATCCATTTGCAATTTAAATAATTGGATCCATCCATGAACCTTGAGTACTAGATATTAATTTATTTATTTTCAAACTAAGTTCTGGTGACTTTCTGTTCATGAATGTCTATTTGTTTCTGTTCATGAACATTATGAATTATAAATAAAATCTTCCACAAAGAGCAGAGAAAACTTCTATAAATGTATAAAGTATGCACTTTATTAGTGCAAGTAAATTTACTGTCCGCTCAAAATAATTCATGACTATATAAAACATTTAAATGGATTGTACAAGCAATTGTAAAGTGCCATTTCAGTATCCTAATGCTTAAAAAAAGTAATTGTCTGATTAATCAATTCAGGAGTTAATTGTGTACATTTTAGCCCTATTTATTTCTCAATAAATTTCTTTATTATTCAATTTTGATTTCCAAGTTTCAAACTCTAGGAATATACTCTGGGTACACACTAGGAACACGGTGTTCTTGTCAATTGTAAGTGGCTTCTATAAATGTTATACTACATTGGTCCTGGTAGCAGAAAATTTTTTGGTTTTTACACTATGTCTGGCTTGCTAGGCTTTGATTCTCTCTAGTGGGTAGTTAATCAGTTACTCAGGTGACAAGAAGGCTGACTCAACGCCAGCTCTGTGGCACACTGACCTGGTTCACATACTGTTATGAAACTAAACCAGGAAGATGAATGTAGCTCTTTGGGAGAGATTAAAGTAATTACTGCAAAACCAATGGATAAAGATGCACCTTGTGCAATAGTTGATAATAATCATATGGTATTTTTTTTTCCTTGGGATGGGTGATCAATCAAAAAGTAATTGTTAGAAATAAACTTTCATACCCTATTTTTCAATTATTTTCCTTTTAAAAGAACTACTGCGTAGAGTCATGTGACCACGCTCCATTTCCTTTAATTATTTAAAAATCAAGTAATGACCTATGAGGGGCAATTAACGTCGCTTAAGAGTTTTTTTTTTAATATTCTGATGACTTTGTGGCTTTGTTGCAGTGTGTATAAATCCATGAGATACATAAAACCCATTTAAATTTTTTATGTTGTCCAAAATATAGAGAACTTCAGGCCGTTCATCATCGAGGAGACTAGATCTAAGCTGTCCATTCTTTAGCTCATTGTCTGTTTTGCAGAGGAGGAGTGTGGGTGTAGAGTCATTCATCCTTAAAGCCTTCCTCCCCCATCTGCCTGTGTGTCACCACACGTCTGGCTTTGAGACCTAGGTGACTGTATCACAGCTTGCGTAAGCCTTGGGGCATGGCATTCATTGAAAGCTCCCACTTAGAGACTGGCGTGTCTACTAAGTGAATATGAGCGAGTATGGCCAAACATCCAATACACACGTTCAGAGGTATTGAGAAGTAACGGCAACTTTATTCCATACTATATTGAAGTTAACTGATGATGAATTTTGCTTTGGTCATGTATGGGCAGTTTAATTTGTGCAATTAAATTGAAGATATGTAGGTCACATGAGCCATTTCTGGAAGCTCACTGCAACAGCTGTACAATAAGCATATGAATAACTGTTGAAGCCAAAAGAATCGCCCTATATTGGTGTCATCTGCATAATTCAGAAGAAGGTTGAGCCTAGGAGAAGCCAGCGCTAGTTCTGCCTCTTCTGGGACATCACTAGCTTTCTGGTTCTGCCTAATCTTTCTAGCAGTTTCCTGCAATAATGAGGAGATCAAAGCTAAGATAGCAGCGCATTCAATCCTCTGTTCAAAGGCTGTATTCACTTTGAGGAGAATTACCTTTCTGCTGAAGTCCCCTGCTGATTAACAGGCTGTATAGCACAGTGTCCTCTCTGAAGGCTAATAATTTATGCTAAACGTAGTTTCTGTGCATAGTCAACTACTTATAATTCTGATATGTCACAATATTTGGTTTGGAAATGAAAGTCAAGAATCAATGCAATAAATCCATTGACCCCCAAAATAGCAATGCATATAATTCAACAATATAAAGCTTGTTTTGTGAAAGTTATTTAAAATTCTGGATGTGGCGTTAACGTCTACATCTGAATTAGCTAGAAATTCAATTTAATTTAGTGAAATTTAAAGCTTTCAGCAGCGTTTACAAAACAGCCAAATGTATCCTTTAATATGGGACCACATCCAAGTTTAGAAACCAGCGTATGTGTAGTAGGGGAACCTTTAAATTTTAATCTAAGACAAATCCAGAGTTTAAAAGGTCACCATCATTTTTTATTCATTATAAGTGAATTTCAGGACACCCTCCTTCAATATGTGCTTGTGAACTATGGTTTTTCGGTTTCTCATTCGAATTCTTATTAGTGTCATTATTAGTTTACACGTGTGAAAAGGCAGATGTCCGGGAAAGAAAAGCATGTCTGCGAGCAAATATTCAATCAATGATCTGCTCCTTTGTGTAAATGTCACACAAAGTGACATGTGTAACTTTTTTTAAACCTATTGAAGTCATTTCAGGTTTGCTGATGAATACTGCAAAAATGAAAAAAGAACGCTAAACAAAATGTCTATATGTGCCCGCAATGTTTTATCAAATGTAATTATGCAAAACACTGGTCCTGGTTTTAGGACCCCTAGGTACATGCAATTTCTGCCTGCCTTAAATCCCTCTCTTCTTGCGCTAATCCGCTAGCTGCTGAAGAAGCTCATGCCCACCTTGCTACATTCGTTCATTTTATTGGTTTCATTTAAATAGCAAATTTTTGTAGATGTGTCTTGACGTTTGATTTTGTGAAGTGTGAAGTGAATTCTATCAAACGGCCATTGTTTATCTCTTCCTTGGATTTAAACAAAGAATGAGCCATAATAAGCCATCAGAACCAAACCAAAGACTGTGGTAAAAACTGCGGTATGTACAAAACGTGAGCTTTTTGTGTACCCTTGCATCCCTAGTTTATACATGCTTATCAGTATTTTGAGAAAACAAATTGACCTTGCATTCATCTGAATCCAAATATAATTGGCGTCCAATGAAACCACTATATGTAAAAAATGGCTTAGTGTACCAAGTGGTAACTGTGGTGATGCTCTTGAAGATTTCTGTAGATGTAACTCTCCTTTTTTTGTTTCATTTTCTCAGTTGTGTTCAGGTTGTGGAGCACCATGCTGCTGATATTGATGTTTACCACTGTCCCAACTGTGAACCCATCCATGGACCCTCCATGAGTAAGTGTGGACACCAGATCAAGTCCTTCTGTGATTTGCTGGATCATACAAGTACATATTGCTTTGTCATTTTCAGTGAAGAAGCGTAACAACTGGCACAGGCATGACTACACTGAGCCTGATAATGGCAGCCGGCCTGTGCAGGCAGGAACTGCTGTTTTTGTAAAGGAACTTGAGACCAGGAGCTTTGCCAGGTTTGTGTCCTTTGCAGTGTTGATTTAGTTACTAATCATTTACTTGGTGTTGTTTACTGTGGCGCTAGAACAGTGTACTTCCCTTCAATTGTCAAGATTTGAAATTGAATTTTTTTCTTCTTCTAGTGGTGAGATACTGGTTTCCATGCATGGTAGCCAAGTGACCCAGCGCTTCTTGGAGAGAGAGGGCTTCAATTACCCTATAGTGGTCCATGATCTGGAAGGCTTGGGGTTAAAACTGCCTCCGCCTTCCTTCTCTGTCAGTGATGTGGAACATTATGTTGGTGAGAAATGTCTTATCGTGTGCATTCACAATATTTCCAGTCAGATAATAAACGGTATCTGCAAGCATATGGAGCACTAGAGTTAACATGCTCATGCAAAAAAAACAGCACTAGAAAACTTAAGTGGCATTGGTGGGCCGGGTCTAGACTTGGTCGAGCATACTGTGGAAGTTTTGTTTCCTTTCCCCCTCTCTCTTCATCTCATATCCATTTACAGACGTCAGTCCTAGCTCAATTTCACCTTAGGGTTGTTTTTTTCTTGGTGCTTGTGTTAATTCTTTCACATGCGGCTGATCTTTAAGCTGGAAGTGTTTTAATAGTAACAGGTGTCGAAGGGAAGAGGTGTGAGGGGGAGTAGACTCCTCAACAGATCATGTTTCCCATGCAGCTGGGCTCAGACAAAAGGCCTTCAACCTTTGCTATCTGTCATTCTACCATTTATTTGTCCACCTGCCTTTTTTTCTCTCTAAGAAGAGGTGCACTAAATAACTTAAAATCATGAACACTGTTTACCTAATTATATCAGATCTGTGTTTAGATTAATTTTTTTTCCTGTGTAAATGCATCCATTAGATATTACGTGTTGTGGTTGTACGGCGTCGTTTTTTTTCTTAGCATGTAAATACCTTATGCTGGCATTTCTGATTGGCCATGGGCAAACACATCACAGAAATAAGCATTCTAGACAAGGCTGGTGGTAGTTTTTGTAAAAGTAGTATACGTTGGAGAGTATTGGTTTAACATATTCATAATTTGTGACAAATAAAAGGTTTATTAGCTTGCATACAATTTCACAATTATACATAATGCTATGATTTTCTTTTGTTAGAAAAGATACTCTTTAAACGAGAATACTCAATATTCTGTGAAAAGTGTGTGCGCGCCCGTGCATATAAATATATAAATAAATAAATAAAACTAGATGGCTAAGGTTTTGATGTTGAAAGTATAGTGCTTAAACGTATTTCATAACAGAATGATTGCAGAGGTAGTATTTTTGGTTGCTATGGAAGTCAGTGACCTACAAAGATGATGACATCCCTAAGTTGGGATGAAGATCTCATTATTTGGTTGCATTGGTCATTGATTGAAAATAATCGTGACTCTAAAATGTGGTTGGATATATTTAAAAATTGGTTAAAAAAATGATGTTATGGGAAACCGTTTTGTTGCTAGAGAGCTTTCAGCGATGTCATAAAAAGTGTAGGTTGCTACTATGATTATTCGTGCATTCATTTTCCTGCCCGCTTATTTCCTTTCAGGGTCACAGGGGGTCTACTGGTGCCAATCTTTAGCTTACATCGGGCGAGAGGCGGGGTACACCCTGGACAGTACACCCACGCCAGACCATCACAGAAAAACACACATATTCACAAGTGGAATTTAGATTATTCAATTAACCTGATGCTTGTTTTTGGGATTTGGGGGGAAACTGGAGGAAACCCACGCTAGCACGGGGAGAATATGCAAACTCCTTCCAGGGAAGTCACTGGCAACCTTCTAACTGGAAGGCAACAGTGCTACCCACTGCGCCACAGTGCCGTCTGTACTATGATTAACATAATCAAATTTAAACAAAATCAAAACAATGTTTTTGTTGCCTTTTCACTCTTTTTTTCCATGGCCATTAAAAGCCACCATAATGATGGTGGGCTTTATAAGACGTCTTGAACATTCAAAGGATACCCGTTCCCTGTATCTGGCCTCAAATTGTTGGCCTTTCAAAAGTCCTGGTGTTTATGGGACAGTTCTTCCAGCTGTTGGTCATTAGGGGCTAGCCAGCTGTGCATGCGGGTGTGTATGTGTGCATTCTCCAGCTGTCCAGGCCTGTTTCCGCTCCGCCACTGTCGGTGTGTGTAGGATTTGTGGCCCTGCAGCTGTCTCTCAAGATCCTTACGTTTTGTGAAATTCACTTGTGTAAATATGAGTGCTGTTGATTAAATAAAAAAGAAACAAATTAGTCTCAATTAAAAGACTGGAACTTTTTAGATATGTTATTGGGGGCAATTTGTAAAAACTTAGTGTAAACTCAAGACAAAGAAACTTTTTAAATTCAAAACCTGGTTGCTTGTTGACAATTTTGTTCAACCTGTAACACATTTTCTAAAATTAAATGGACTGTTGTCTTTAAAGCCATAATTATAATAGTTTATTGATCGCGAAAACAAGTAATATAAACATAGAAGGAAATATAAAAGACCCTTTTATGGAAAATCAGAATAACTTAAGACTTCTTCAAAGGAGGAGGAATAAACTAATGCAGACGTGTTAATCTTATTTTCATGTTAAATATTTCAGATTTAATCCTATGCTTTGACGTGCTAATTTAAATTAAAATATCATACCTTTGTTTTACAGGTGCAAATAAGGTCATCGATGTGATCGACGTGGCTCGACAAGCAGACAGCAAGATGAAGCTGGGAGAGTTTGTCAAGTATTACTATCAGACTGAACGACCCAAAGTTTTGAACGTTATCAGCTTGGAGTTCTCTGATACAAGGTAATAATAGCCTTTTTTCTGCTGAACGACTTGCCAATGTTGTGTATTTTATCGGTTGACTAGATTTGGGATTGTTTGCCACCTTTAGATAATTACATGATCTAAAAATGAAATTTTTTATTAATTTAAAAAACCCCTAAAAATGTGTGCTATGATTCATAAATTTGTCTTTTTTTAATTTTTATATTGTTGCTTTGCTACAAATCCCTCTTTTATTCTTAACTGGATGAAAATTAAAGTCTGTTTTTCATTTTTAAATAGATTTTGGTCTGTTAATGTACATTTATTCAGTATTTTGTTTTTGTTGTTTGGTTTAGGATGTCAGATTTGGTGGCAGTTCCTGATATCGCACGAAAGATGTCGTGGGTGGAGAACTACTGGCCTGATGACTCGTTCTTCCCCAAACCCTTTGTGCAGAAGTACTGTCTGATGGGAATGAAGAACAGTTACACAGACTTCCACATTGACTTCGGAGGAACTTCAGTGTGGTATCATGTGCTCTGGGTAGGAACTTTTACTGTGAGGGTTGTGTACGGTTCTTACGAGCAGGTCCAAGGGCCTCACGATGTCTTGATTTTTGTGCAGGGAGAGAAGATTTTCTACTTGATCAAGCCAACAAAAGCAAACCTTGCTCTTTATGAGGCCTGGAGCTCCTCGCCCAATCAGAGTGAAGTCTTCTTTGGGGAAAAAGTTGAAAAGTGTTACAAATGTGTGGTGAAGCAGGGAACCACCATCTTACTCCCTACTGGTGAGAGTGCACATACTATCTTCTAAGTCATTTTTTAAAGCCAAGCAACCCAAGTATGTACGCAAACATTTTAATTGGGGTTCAGAAAAATGTCAACAGGATCATGCTCTGGACTGGTAAAATATTTGGCGGAAGGCAGTTTGATCAAGGGGCTGGAGAGCGATTCAATAATGAGTGTCTGCAGGAAACCATTAAGCATTTGGAGGATTCTTGAACATTTGGGGCTGGATTTCTGCAAATAGGGTTGGAGATATGGTCAGGATTAATGGTGTTCTCAATGCTTATCTATCATGCAATGCAATTTGGGAGACATGTGATGTATTCTGCATAGAAATGTTCCGATACCATTTTTCCCCTCCCGATACCGATCCCGATACTTGGGCTCAGGGTATCGGCCGATACCTGGGTGTGTATCTGTATATACAGCTGTAGATAATACTATTTTATGCTGTGCTTCAGATATACTCAATATGGCAATGACAATAATCAATATGGATATGAAAAAAAATTAATAGACATACCCTATCTTTGAAATGTGGATACAAGAGAGTGGCAACTGCATACAAGGGCTCTTCCTCAATGGTTGCGAATCGTTTCTTGGCGGCCTCTCCCGAGCACTGCACTTTGAAGAGTAAAGGTGATGGCGTCACTGTGTCCAGCTCCAGATCGCGCGTCCTTTAGTTTACATGAAATGTGTTCGCGCACTGTCTCATATAATTTAGGGAGCGCTGTTTCTGCAAACTGTACTGGGGCTCCAAATGTTAATTAGGCGGCGAAAGCCCACGTTTTCGACCACTGACAGTGGCTGTTCCTCCAGTACAATAAAGTCGATAATCCTGTCGGTTATCTTTATTGCTCGTTAGCTGTCTTGTGAAAACTTTTCTCTTTGTTTGAATGAAGCTTCAAATGTTTGGTTGCGTCTGGTGCGGCTTGTCCTTCTCCTTGGTTGCTTGTGGCAACACAACACAACTTCCTGTGTTTACATTCTGAGCAGCGCCCGCGAAGAAGAATTGATTTCCGCTTTGCAGCGATAAGCGAAGCTAGCGGGCATAACTAGGTTATGTTTATGAAAATGGTATCGGATCGGTACGTGGACTTAAATACTCGCCGATACCGATGGCGGATTTTTTTGTGGTATCGGGAGCATTTTCGATACTCTTATCGGAATCGGAACAACTCTAATTCTGCAGCAGGACAATGACCATAAATATAGTCAAAACCATTAAGAACTATCTTTATTGTAAAGAACTGTAGTGGAAGGTTTGACATGGCCCTCACAGAGCCCTGCTCTTAACATAACCAAGTGTGTCTGAGATTACATGAAGAGATGGTAGGATGAGAGAAAGCTACATCCACAAGACCTGTGGTCAGTTCTCCAAAATGTTTGGAACAACTTACCGGTCAAAAAACGTGCAAGTGTACCTGGAAGAATTGCTGCTGTTTTGAAGGCCAATGCTGGTCACACCAAATATTTACTTTATTTAGATTCTCTTTAGTCCATTCTCTGAATTTTGTTAATATTTTGTTAAAACAAATGATTAACTCTTCCACTCTTTACAGTAAAAATAGGAAACAATAAAATATTGTAAAGAGATCCTATGGCAGATTTTTAAAAGTAAGCTTAAAGATGGGTTTTAAAATAGTGTTTCTAAATGCACCTCTGAGTTGATTTGGGAGAGGGCTCCACAGTGTTTTGCACGGACAGAAAAAGACCACAATCTCAAACCTAAATCTTCCTTGCTTTGACCTTGATTGACTCCATGATCTCAGATAGCTCATGAACCCTCACACAAAGCTATTCTCAAAGATGAGGATCATACAGTGTGACTTTCCAGCTCCACTGCCAGGAAAAGCTGTCGCTGACCCATGATACAGTGACAGAGTTGAGAAACCCTGTTCACTGAGCAACCTGCTAAACAAGCTGAAAACACTGTGATGTAACTCGCCTACATCTCAGCGGAAGGAATGCAACGTCTGTGTTTGTGTGCATTTATGAACGTCAGAGGCACTCCATTCATTCAGAGAGAGAGGGGGGGATAGAATGCTAGCTCTTCATTATCACAGCGTGTGTGAAAGTGAGCATGTGTAGGTTTCCCTTCTCAAAGCAGTGAGTCACATGTGACGAAGCAGAAATCTGCCTCTCACTGAGACCAATACACAAACTCCGAGATAAGGCTGATGTGTTTGTGTGTGTGATTGGGGACTGATGTGAATTTCAGTTTGTCCGGGCAGGTCTTTTGAATGTTGTCTGAAAGCTTTGACCTTTTTAACATGAGAAATCTTCAAGATGTGGTTTAAGAAGTAGTTCCTTTCCATTGAATGTTACTGTATGCTGCCCTCTGCAGGCTGGATCCACGCAGTTCTCACTTCTCAGGACTCCATGGCTTTCGGAGGGAACTTTTTACATAACTTAAACATAGACATGCAGCTCAGGTAAAACAGTAGTAATTCGTCAACAAAAATACATTCTCAGTTAAGAGTTAATAGTTCAATAGCTCATTAATAGTAATAATTATTACTAATTCTGCATTCAGGTGTTATGAGATGGAGCGCAGACTGAAAACACCAGATCTCTTCAAGTTCCCATACTTTGAAGCCATCTGCTGGTACGTGGCCAAAAACCTCCTGGATACCCTCAGAGGTGAGATGGACTGTTCATTGTGAAGTAAAAAAATGATGTATGAAATATTTATTTGTGCTGTTCATCATTAAACGTTTATATTGATGTGATATCTACATAAAAATCAGTTTTTCGTGGTATTTTCTGTCTGATTTGCCAGATTTTTGCCAGATTTTTAAACGACTGATTAATTGTTTTATGAATCGTTCATACATAACTCCTCATTGACATTGATGCAACCTGCGACGTTCGTATATATTTACTTTATATACTCTTGGTATATATTTACCATCTCTATTTACTTTGTTTGAGGGAGTTAGTGGTGTTGATCGTTTCTGACTAGTCCAAGTAATTTCAGTCATACTACTACTTTTAAAGCGCTACTGTACCTTATTAGTAAAGGTTGGCATGACATGGCATGTAATTCCAACCAGCACAATAGTAAAGTCCACCTTTTCTAAAGAGTCATGCACTTGAAATAACAGCGGTCTGTTTTTTCATCTGCCTCTGAACAAAGTCTCCATAGGCTTTCCATTCCCACCAATTTACTCAGTATTTCAGGGGAGTGAAGAACCATTGTTGTCCTGCACTTGTACATTTAGTTTGTTTTATCTCTCACCCTAACTGTTTTCTCGTTTGTTGCACATCGGTTAGTTGTTATGGTGACATTTAATACGCGACAGTGAAAATGATTAGTGCTGAGTGGGTTGATTTTGCATGGAGCTAGGAGACTTTTTAGAAGTCGGAGCGTAGTGTTTAAGGAGAGTGTGCGCGACTCCACCTACTCCTCTGCCAAAGATGTGCTCAAAGCGCGTGTGCACACCTTGTGTTAATGTATCACACAGACACATGGTCGTAGTGGCAAAAAATTTCCTCCTCAGTTTCTGTGTGTTTGATGAAATTTCAAAATATCATGATGATAAAACGAATAAATCAATGCTTTTGGTTGCTCATTTTACTAGATTTTTTGGAGTGCTCGCGGAGGGTGACGTAGGTGAATATGGAGCGAACGTGGATTGGGAAAAGACCATGCCTGAGCGGCATGAAAACAAAGGACTTGTGCAAGCAGGGCAATATCGTGACACTGAGCTCACATGAAAACTAAATCCGATTGGTTGTTTGACATGTCACTCAAACATGTCCATGGCAAGCTGCCAAAAGCACCAGACCTTCCCTGAATTGGGAACTAGTAGTAGATTACAAACTACTCCAACTTTGATTGCGAGCTGCCATGAGAAATGATGCCATGGAAACAGACAAACACAGTGAGCTGTGTTTTGTCGTCTTCATTTGTATCCTCGTCGGATCAGAATTCGATCACTTTCTTATCACATACAAACAGCTCTAGAGTTTGTTTGTATCTGTACCAAAACCACGTCTTTTTTGTCTGCTTTCGTACCATTTTTTAGTCCGTCTGTTGTTTTTCACCTCCACAGACAAACTAAACCAAAAATGAAAACGACCTCTATTTTGAATGAATCGAACCAAACAAGTCAGGTGTGAAAGCACCCTTAAGCCTAACGTTATTTTAGGTCCAGTTTGCTGTTTCTGGATCTTTTGTCAACCTAAATGAAAATCTCATTTTTAAAAGCTTCAATTCAGTGAAATAAATCCATTTTTGTCAACATGTTTCTCTGGAAAGTGGTGTTAAGTGGTGTTGAGCAAACTTCTTCATAGAGTGAGCCAATTTCACATGTGTTTTCAGATCTGCGAGAGGAAAAGTGTCAGCCTCAGGAATTCCTGGTGAATGGAGTGAAAGCTTTAATCTCCACACTGAAGATCTGGTTGAGGCGGGAGGTAAGGTCTCGGTGATCTATACAGAAAGACTCCTGTGGTGTATGTTCTGATCATTCTCATGTCTCTCTGCAGCTGACCCAAGCTAATAGCGAGGTGCCAGACAGCATCAGGCCTGGGCGCCTCATTAAAGCGCTGAGCAAGGAGATACGCCACCTAGAGGTGAAGCTTGGCTTTGTTTCCCTTTTTTTATAGAAATAAAAAAGCATAGTCTATTTTAAATAAATTATTTTCTTGAGTAAATAAGGATACATATGATGTAATAACAAGATAAACAGCCGTTTTCAATAAGTCAGTTTAAGTAGTGTGTTGAGAATCTTTCACTGCTCTGATTGGCCGACAGTGGGTAATTATCGAATAAGGAAAGAAAAATGTGATGCTTCTGATGTGCATTTGAAAGTAAAATGTAATAAACAAGACCATCTGAATCCAAATTGGAGCAATGTGTACTTAGTGAAAATAGAACTAGAAAAGGGGGAATGACGGTAGCTTGGTAAAAAGCAAAGATGAGTCCAATCCTCAGACAAAATGCTCAAAATTATAGTTGATAAAATAAAGTCTTTGTGGCTAAACTATGCTAAACAAATAGCATAGTTTATAGCTTTCCTCTGCATGGTATGGAACATCTCGTTTCAGTACTGTTTATTTCGGTAGAGACCTCTTGTGTGAATTTTAGTATCACCTCAGTGGGAGTGTTATAATCTTGTAGTCAAGACAGCCTTGAGTTGAGCAAGACCCAGCCGAGACCGGAGAGTATTGAGACTAAGATAAGACCAAGACCCAGCCGATACCGGAGAATATTGAGAGCAAGATAAAAGCAGAGACAGGAAGGTATTGAGACTAAGACCAGTTAACAGTTCATGCTGTTTACTCTATCAGGAGGATCCGACTAGACCTGGTAAATCTCAGGGGAATGCAGAGTGCCCTTCGACTCGTTTCTCGATGGAGAGGACATTTACAGCACAGAGGACACCACGACACCATCGTCGACATCGCCATCACCATCACCACCACGACCATCAGCAGCACAACCGCAAACTGGCCTCAAACCTGGATGTGCTGGAGCTCCACACGCTTGAGGTGTTGAAAAGGCTGGAGGTCGGTCCACTTCAAGAGGTCAGATCTGCTGTTTAGTTTCGTATTTATTTATTTTCCCCTATAAAGCTCATATTACTCTCTAGCCACATTAGCTCTCAGAATTACTGTAAAACAATGCTATCAAATTGCTCCAGAGGACTTTTTCGCTGTGGTACCTGATCTATTTCCTGCTTTTAGCGCGCTCTATTTCCCTTGTGAAGCGGCGTAAACCACATGTGTTTTTCCTTCTTTCTGAGAACAGGACCCAACCTTCAGCTCCAAAGTCAATGGGAAGTTAAAGAGTGTGTTTCCAGTGTCTGCAGAAGTCGTCGATTCCATGACTCACGATAATGCCCTGCGCCTCGTCATGTGCAATGGCAAAATTATGAGGTGAGCCTCTTTAAAATAAGTGCCACTTTAATGGCACCTAATAAGCACTTTTTACAAGATGTGATATTAATCCATCAGATTTCCTGATTCTACCTTCTGTTCAAAATACATTTCAGATCTTTTCCTTTTATGTGTTAAAATTGTCATTTTGGGGGGTTAATGATCAAATGCTGTTTAGGGGTAAATTGCTTAACATGACATTTTCCAAAGAGTAGATTTTGTTTTTTCACCAAAGTAACCCTTGAATTTGAAAAGGAGATTTTCATGTAATTATGAAATTAGTCTTTGCCTCATATTTGCTAATATGAGACAACCCCAAGTGTGATATGAGCGTGGCCATGACAGACAGAGAGAGGTTGCACAAGTGACTTTGTGTTGCCCATGGTTTCAGACCTCCGCCTAGAGTCTGGCTCACACAGGCCCCTCACATGCAGCTCATTTTGTTAACATAAACATTAATTTGAGAATTTGACTTTGATTAACTGTGTTTCTCACGCCGTGACGACAGCCGTCATTCAGCTCAGTTCAGTAAAGCTTTAAATCATATCTGTCAATCACATGGATCCACCTAGTTTTTTAGGTGATAATTGAGCCACACGAAAATCTACTTTGAAAAATTGTATATTAATTTAGTGAACTGCAATGCACTCCATGCCATACGGTGGCGCAGAAGCAATTTATGGAGAAGCAGAAGATGTGCGTTTGCTTATCTGTAAATATAAACCCAACAATGAACGTTCTTTGTTGCATCCTCTCTTCTCTGTACTTCTTCTGCCCCTCTGTGAGTGCAGCTCCTCGTTTTGTTTGCACCGCTTTTTTTCCGGCTGGTATAAGGTTACATTAGGGCTCTTGTACCTAAAAGTAGAGATCCACTGCATGCAGGTAAATTTTATAAAAGTGTACATTTTATAAATCTTGGGCTTTCGGCTATGTTGTTCTGCATTTTGGAATACTGAGGTCTCAGATCAGATTCTTTACACAAAAAAAAAAACAAAAAAACATGAACAATTCATTTGATCCAGAGACACCTAGGATGAGTCCACAATCTTTCAGTATATTTAGGTACCACCGGTGTCCACCAGTCTTCAGAAATGGCTTGCTCAGAACCACTTTTACACATCTGATGATGTGTTCTCAGTCAGTCAAGTTCAACCAGCACCGTGGTTCCAAAAGGTCATCATTGCTCCTTGAATTACTCCGTAATATTTTGACTTGAAATAAGAGATTGAGAGATTAAGTATGACAGTTTTGGAAATTGATGATGTGGAGGGTTGGTTATATGAGCAATGATCTGATTTGGATATGGTCAACACGGTCAAATATGTATGGATTTGGGTAAAATTCTTGTTTTTTGTTGAATTAGGTTATATAAGACACTGAAATTGTGGTCAATAGAATAATAATTTAACCAAACATGTGGAAGTTGAGTATCTCCAACACGGTTGTTGCACTGAAGCAAACTCTCTGATGCGTATTTATTTATTTTTGGTTATCAAGCTCAAGTTAGTTTCACGAATCCTTGAAAACTATTGTAAATGGTCACATCCTCTACTGTTAAATGTCACGATAAGGTTGGTAGGATTGACAAAAACATCATCAAGATTTGAACGAGAGATTATCTCTCTCTTGTTGTTTTGCTCACAGGGAGAGGTTACCAGTCTCTAATGTCAATGTGGAGATGCATCATCAAAACGGGATCAAACTAGAAAGAATCGACCCGGAAGCAAACATTAAAAAGGAGAACGGTGAAGTGGCTGATGCCTGCACAATCAAGAGAGAAGTCGATCAAAGTGAGTCCTCTGTCCAGGAAAGGATCATCTGCCCAAAATATAAATCCTCTTGCATACTGAATTGATTTTTCTATGATTTATTTACCCAGGTGTAGCTGCACTAACTGAACTCAGGACAGAGTCCCCACGTGAAGAGTCTTCCGACAGTGACTCTGAATCAAAGGCAGATGATTCTCCTGAGGTACAGAAGGTTGATGATAAAGATAATAGACCTGAAGAAAACTGCACTTGTGTGTTGAATAAAAGTCATGGACAAACAAAGTTCCTCAATTATTTGAAAGTGTGGGTGAGCTGGTGGTGCCAATGGAGTGAGTGAAACCAAGCTGCTTCATAATAACAGTGACGTTCTAAACTCTGCTTCATGTGTAATAGAATTGTTTGCATCAATGAGTTTAACACAAGCTTTTCAACATCGCTCACTAGTAAACTTGACTGATGTTCGGTACTGGGATGGTTTGTGGAATTGATTAGTCCAGGAGATGATTTGTTTATTTCCCTATGACCCCATGTCTTTGTTGTTCACTGTCTGCAGAAGTGCTCGTCTGAGTCTGAGAGCTCTGATGGAGAGGATGGAGGAAGCAGAAGAGACTCTGGGAGTTTCGAGGAGCATGTGAACGGCCACCATAAGCCAGTGCTGAAACGGTAAACTGCTATTCATGACACGCGCATAGAGCGTCCAAGAGCATCATCCTTAAAGGGTAACACCCCTAAACATCATGATTCCTTCACTGATTAGTCACCCTCACAACACAACACTAAGGCAGAAGAAACGATTATTAAATCAATTTTTTGTACCATTTTACTAGTTTTTACAATTTCTTCACAATGGCAACTCTTGTTTTTTTGTTTTATTACAAGAGTCAGATGTAGCTTCAAACATAAGGCTAAATAAAGGTGTTTCAGTAAACAGTTCTTTACCATGTGCCTATGATTGAATTGGATGAACCACAAACTCATCTCTGACTCTAAATTTGTAGTAGTTTCCACTAATCTTGTAATCTTTCTGTACTATATACCACTTTACAATAATACAACTATATTTTATATAGTCTATACTATACAACCACCTCGGGGTTGCTTTGCAGGAACTGCAAAACTGAGACAGACAGGTGGACTTCTAATAAAGTGACTTGTTTTCTCAAGAATCATTTTGTTCATCATGGAAAATACACAAATAAATGCATGTAAAGCAGCTTTTAAATTAAAATTAAATTTAAATTAATGTCATTCAAACTGTGTAAAAACTGAGAAAGTTTGTGGGCAAATTCCAACAAAGAAAACTTAAGTTCGCAGAAGGATGATTTAACTTATCGCTTTGATGCTGTGTTAGTCATGATGCATGCACTGTACAATAAAATAAATACATACCGGTTATTAAAAATCTGTTGCATCTTAGTAACTGTATTTTGTTCTGTTTCTTTATACATTATTCATTTGTGCTCAATAGTCCTGCGTGATGACAATATTTGGGTTAAAAATCTGTGTTTTTTTACCCTTTTGTTTGTTGCTGAGCTTGTGCTCTTTTTTTTTTTTCCTCAGAGAACGCCCCAGCTCACCAAACACAGTATGTGCCATCGAAGGCATGCTGTCAATGGCAGGACTGCTGTGCCCCCAGACTTCAGACGATGCTGTGGTTTTACAGCAGCACTGGTGGAACAGCAGCAATGAATCATGGGATGGCAGCAACCCGCGCTCAGAGGACTCCTACAGAGAGAGCTCACTTTCGCCACCGTCGCACCCTTCTAAGAGACAAGCACCCAATCCCACACCTGTCAGCAACCAGGCCACCAAAGGTCAGTTCGAGCTCTTAAATTATAAATCATTTTTTTGATGCAAAACTTGTAAAATTCAACCAAAGTGTTTGTACTTGTCAAATCCCAGCGTGCTGCAACTATCAACCCAACAGTCTCACATCGATACTATTAAAGCCTCTTCATCCGTACGAGCATTTTTCACCAATGAATGAAAGTGGAAATTCTGCAGCCCCACACAAAATGAGGAACATTTGCAGCGAAACATAGTTTTCAGCTTTACAACCTGTACTTACATTGTAATACATACATTGGCTTGTTTTCTCATGAACGCTCAAAATAACACTGCAAGCAGCAATCACAGGCCTCTTGAGATCAATGCTACTCAGTTGCCAATGTCGTAGTATTACAGCTTTTTTTACAAGATAACTCTGCTTGATATGGTTTAGCTCTCCCATTATAGAATGACACTCTTGCACGTCATTCTATGATGGCTTTCTGATAGCCACAGAATTTGATAGAAATTCACAACCTATCATTAAAAAAAAACTAAAGAAAACTATGCTGTATGTTGTGGTGTATACTGCTCAAAGGTTATTACTCATACAATGACAATGGAGGCAATGGATTGAGATGATAGCGCAGCATTGTCCATCGACCCAACCCTACGTGGAGTTGTCTGTTTTATGCAGAATGTGCATCATATCATGTTGGGGAATCATATCGATATATCCCCAAAACTCAAAATACCACGAGGCCATATTTCCTATCCACCATTATCACCCTGTGCCGGCTTATCCTGCTTTTAGAACCTCTTCCAATTGGGGTACTCCTAAAGGGTAAAGACCATGATGGAAAACCACTTAAAAGCATGGCAGGTTCATATGGTCCAATTATGAGTCACTATCAGGTTTTGAGAAGTTCGGAAAACATTATATTTCAAGGCTTTCTCTCATTTCTGTTTCAGGGAAACGTCCTAAGAAAGGCCAGGCCACAGCAAAACAGAGGCTTGGAAAGATCCTGAAGATGAGCCGTCACAAAGGCCTCTTCCTGTAGCATGAAACAGAAAGTGAATATAGACTGAGTTTGGAAGCTCAGAGATGGGACGAGCTGGGATTATCATCACACAACCAGACACCGTTCCTTTTCTCACTGTGCATGTTTGGGTGACAGGGTACGAATCTGGGGTCACCATAATTCACCCATTGCAAAAATGCAGGAAAACTGCTTTATCACGAACATCTCAACAGCCAAAGGAAGCACAGAGGGGATCTTTGGAGTTGTTTGTGTGTGTCTGTCCCTCTTCTTACCTCTGACTGGCTGTTCTTCCCCTTGTCCAGTCTTCGCAGTCTCCTCTCTCTCTCAGGCTGATGGATGAGCTTTTGAAATGGTGCTGAACTTTTGAAAACCCGTCCACTTTTAGCAATAATTGTACAGTGGTTATTCATGTGTTGGTTATTTAGCTGCCACACTTATAGGGTGCACAGGAGGTTCTTTCATGGCAGTCACTGGCTTAAATTTCTCCATTAAATCCAGGGTGATGTATCTGCAGTGATAAACTGATTTGCAATTGTCCATGAATTAGGAATTGACCCCTTCACAAACATGGCTTAGGTATTTGGTGGCATAACCCTTGTTGTCAGAGGTCAGAGAGTGGCACCAGATTTGCTAATGTCTCAGGAGAGACTGTATCTTTTTACAAGGCATAGTGTTTGACAAATAGTTCTCTTGGTTACTTGGTTCCAGCTGCATTAAAAACAAGATCCTTCCGTGTAGTTCTGGGCTGGTTTCTTGCCCCAACAGCAACTCATAGACTCATTAAGATGCTTGGGATGGTTTCGGAGCATATTCATATCTTATTTCAGCAGTTTTGGAATGCAAGAAGGGATCCAAATTGAACCCTTCTGGCCACAAACATACACGAGGTGCGAAGACATGCCATTGTTGAGAGGTAGGATTTAAAAACTGAGAAATGGGTATACAGTGGGTAAGGTGGCTCAAAAATAGAAACACTTCCCCACCTTTGCAGAGTGCGGTGTGATTAGGTTAAAAAAAAGCCATTGGAACCAAGCACATATAGACAATGCAAGAAAAAAAACATTGCAGGAGGGGGTAGGGTCAGGGAAAATAGGTGGGACCACATCAGTTAACCTCCGACATGTTCCTGCTGCCATGACAGTGGCCCGATACTCGTGGCCTGTTCACAGAACAGCGGTCGGGAGAAGCTTGGGGAGGCATAGTGTCCTTGAAGAAGGAATCCCACATATTCCAATCAGCAGAATTCCAGTTATCACAGCTTCAATTAGATAAATGTCTCCGACTTCCTCCAGGGACAGCCAGCAGCATGAGTTCCTGTAGGACAGGTGGGCTCCCCTGAAACCGTGCTCCTTGTCGTGAAAATGTTGTCGAGACCAATTGATCAGATCCATATAATTTAAAACTAAATTTATTTTCAAAAATGTATTTAAATAAAAATGTAGAACTCTGCCTAATAAACCTCTGGATGAACAAGTGCACTTAACATGCATATATATATAATATATATATATTAGCCAAATATATTGTTGTGTAAATCTTACCTCTTGCACCATAAAAAAAAATAATAGGTGGCAGTGAGGATATGTTTAATACATTAAATTATTAACCCTCCATGTCACCCAAAATCAGCTAAAACACTTCTTAAGAAAGGAGGGGAGCTCACATTATACTGATCTTCTAGGAAAAAATCTGTTTAAAAATAACCTGACGTATCATCACACTGAATTATTCAGTCGACCTTTAGCTGAAAATCCTAATCCTATAAAAGACTGGCAATATTCAACTGCTAATCAGTTTTTGTCAACCAATGGTCAAAACAGTGTGAAAACTGTATCAAAAAACCAAGTGAACATTTTGTGCCATTGTGCTGTTTTGTGTCAGAACTTAGAAAACACGAGCCATATCACATGTATTGTACTTCATCATACCTCCTTTTCAACACTAGATGGCACCAATTGAGGGTCAGTCAAAAGAAACTGGAAAACAATCATGGATTTTCTCACATTTTAATTGCCTTGCAATATTTATATTATAACTCTTGCAATGTTTGTGTAAAACCAAAAAAATAACCTTTTTGAAACCGTGTCATTATTTATTCAAACAATAGGCGGGCTGCATCATTCCTATTTAATTCAAAACAGGTGGCAACCGTTAATCTAAGGGTTAATTAATTGATTGGTGTATTTGGAGCTGTTTTTTGTTGGACATTTGAATGTTTAACAGATTTAAAAGGTCCAATCTCTCAGTGAGAAATTATACTACAAATTAACATTAGAAGCCAATTTGAACATTATTTCATCTTTTCCTGCTTGGTGCATGAAACCTGGATTGCTTCTTCAACACTAAGAGAGAAATGTTTATCTTTGATGACGCACTCGTGGGGAGCCTCTGCATCCTTTAGTGTTGCTGCTAAATCCTGTTGTTTTAACCTCAAGAGCGCATTGTGCATAATTTTGTGTTCTCTTGTTGACTGGTTAATTTATTTATTAATTTCAAAGATTTAAGGATTAATATTGTGTTGATTTCTCGTTTTCCTTTGAATTGAATGATTCTGTAAATACACCTTTAATTTTGAATGTTACCAATTTAAGCTGTTTAGCTTCTGCTCTGTTGATTTTTGTAATTGAGATGTTTGATGCTCCTTGTTGAATTTACCTCTGAATGCTAATGCAGATTAGTCTTCTTTACCCGTTGCAATGGGACGGGACGTTTCAGCAGGATCAAGAAGAAGATGCTTGTGTGTGAATTTCTTAGAGAGGCTATGAAACGTTTTCTCAGGGAACATCCATCAGGTGACATCTATGAATTCACGAGCACTCTCATCATACTTCTCTCCACAGATTTGCCAACTGGTGAATCTTTTCTCGTTGATTTGACCTAATGATGGGCACAAAAAGAACAGCTGTCTCACTGAAGAGGATTACTGTGATTATGAGAACAGAGCAGACCAATCAGACTGGCATTTTTGACTGTTTGAAAGTTCTGTGGGTTCAATAAGCAAATGCACTATTTTGGATTCAGATGACTTGAGTAGCTTAAAGCTGAAACTCAGGCTTTGTTACAGTTACGGAGTTTTCTCACTCTTGGTTTTATGATGAAATGGGTCTGTTCCTGCTTGATGTTCTTTGGAAAAATTCACATCTTTTATATCCTGACAGGTTTCCAGTGCTTTGACTCAAACTGTACAGTATTTATGAAGCTCATTTCCAGTTGTTGACTGAAGTTTAAACTCAATGTCACTGTGTTCAACCCTGACTTCAGTTCCTCCTCTTCAAATGTATTCTTGAAAGTTTTGTAGATTACACTGTTTTCCCCCTTCCTTTTACCTTATTAAGTGATAAAACACAGTCCTGTTGGCCAAATCAGGGTGGCTTTTTATTTATTTGTAAATATTGCATCTTTTACTATCTGAATTCACAATAAGTCCAAGCACCGAACTGGAACTGGTCTAAATCGTAATCACGTCTGTGAAAGCAAAACAGAGGGGGAGAAATGTAAATCATAAACACAATTTGTAAGAACCTTATTGTTACAAAATTTGAATATTTACCATCAGATGGTGAATGTGAGTCTACTCTTCATCAGGTGGGATTCCCAGCTCCTCATCTGTCCACTCTGAAGCTTCGGGCCAAGGGAAATGACCCTAAACACACAAATTATAATTGACCTTTTTATTCATATTTACATCTCATTGATATTTTTGCTTCTATGCACTTACAAATACAGCATCAGGGTTATGCCAGAAGTGCCACAAAATCCAGAACCACATAACGGCACCAAAAATATCTGCTTGCAGTTCCATTTTCTTGTTCGGAGGAGGACACTGTCTGTAAAATGACCTCCATCCAGGACTAAATCAAACACAAACAATGCAAACATAAAATGTGTGGTCACCTCAATTACAAACTTACAATTAAACAGCAAATAAAGTCAAGCATCGCATGTTTGCCATAGCAAACGCAAAAACCTTGTGGGGGTACTATAAATGCACAAAAAGATCTTTAAGTGCACATTAAGAATCTAATGACTGACTGTTTTGACCTTACTCTATTTAAATCATATATATATATAGGGTTACAAATTAAATGTAAACCATTCAAATATCCTAAAAGAATATTGTAATCTTTAAACTTATTATAAACAAGTAGCACATTTAGCATTGGCCGTCGAATATCACTCACCCATTTCGAGCTAAACCCAATTTCAGGTTACATATTAAATGAAAAACATTCAAACATCTTAAAAGATTATTGTAATCTTTAAACTTTAGCCTTATAAACATCTATGTCGAACTAGAAGTAGCACATTTAGCATTGGCCGAACATTACTCACTTTCCGGCTGTGATCTGCGGAGCTCTGCATCTGAACTGTTGCACGCCGTACCTGAGGAAATTCACTGTTCTACACAGTGGATACATCGCTGAACTATTGGTTTAGCCCCCAATTTAACACAATAAGTTGCAACATCTGAGGTCTTGGCCGAGTGCTAATGTCACCTTTGCTGTGTTTGTTTCTATGGCCTGCTAACAACGAGCTCTCTGATTGGCCATTTAACTTGAAGGGCATTTTTGGATACTTGTACTTTTCCGCTAGAGGTCACCATTACCCACCGTGAACAATAAATACACATTATTAGAAATTACCATTGATTTGTTTTATTTCAAAAACAGATCGAGACGATTGCTTATTAAAAACGGTTCACATGCTGTAAAACTTGTCTAAATTTGTACAATTGCGGTAACATTTAACGTAACCTTAATTATTTGATGTTTTCCCTCAATTTTTAAAATGGAGAATGACAAAAAACAGTCACATTATTGTCAATTCCGTGCAACAGAAAAACTTTAAACGAATGCAGACGTATGAATATAAATGAAACAAATCGAGGGGATCGGCATGAAATGAATGCAGTGTAGTTTTCCAAAGAAAATTGTAATGGTGGGTAAAAGCTTTATTTGAACGAACAAACCATTCTAAAAACAACAATTTATACCTACGAACGAAGACATTTATTGATTTTCAATTATTTTAACACACAAACTGGAACATTTATTTTAAACAGAGAATGCAATGGTCTTTGGTTACTTCGTATAAAGAGACATATATTTGCAACACGTATACTTCACAGTAGCAATTTTTTTTTGATGATAGTCTTATGGTGACTGAATAATGATTTACTACTTAAATGCAACTACGTTTATTGTTTTCCAAAAATCCAAATGCAAGCTTTATGATCTTCCAATTAACGTTATTGGGGACGTTTTCCTCATTCTGCTTTACCAACCACCAGAGAAAGAAATTTCCCAGCTATTTAACACAATTCAATCACATTTAAAACATGTTGAGCTCTTAGATCCTTGTGTTCGGTCATCTGACGAACAAGTTATACGATAAAAAAAAATCAGTGTCCGCTTGTGAGAGAACGTCAGAATCATCACCTTAAGTGTAAATAACCGACTAGAAGCTCTCATGCATCGCCATTTACTAGCTTTCCTGATCCGGGAACAGCACAGGAGACAACATGGCGGTCATTGAAACACGATCAACGTCTGCCCAATGTTTACAAAATACTTGATCAGTTATGCAGCTGCTGACTAGACGCCAGATCTGTTGCAAGATAGCATTTTTATTCCTGTTGTGTTGTAGGCTCAACGAATAATAAACTATCGAACCTAATAAACTGTTTAGGAAGGTTTCTGACGTATTACATAATGTTTCTTATTACGTCATGACGCAACATGACAAATGAACTAGCCGGCGATAAATAGGTTAACTCAACATGCGTAACGTTTTGAGACGAAGCTATAGCCACCGGTAATACACCACGGAAAAAAATAAAGCTCAGATTTGCGTTATTTTAGAATATCTTGATGCACAGCCAACGACGCAGCTAGCCATTCGTTTATCATCGCCTATTCTGGAACAATCAAAGACGACCCCGCCCAATGCGAGTTGTGCCGTTAACGCCATCTTTCTTCGCATAAACGTTTATGATACGTGTATATGATGCACTGGGTAAAACGACTCTCTGTTAACACCGTGTTTGGAGTTTGAACATATTTGAATAAATTCAATTGTGAACGGAATTTTGGCGACGAGTGCGCAGTACGGTCTATGCAAAAGTCCCCTTCGTTCGTTTCATCGCTACCGGGTGTGCCGCTCTCCCCTCGTAGCTCAGTGGCCGCCTTACAAGTGGGTGATGTAATCGGTAGCCAACCAGCGTCGAGTAACCATGGCAATGAACGAATCATTGGTCAAGGGCAATGTCATTCATTTGATACACGAAGACCAGGGAGGGGAAGAGCAGAAGAAAATCGCCATTTTGAAAGCGTAATAAAATGACGACGAGAATTACCCTATCTCCTGAACCGCACGAACGAGGATCGCTTAAATATCCATCTACAATGACCACTATTCCGACAGTGTAACCATGGAGATGTTTTGACTGACGCAGACAATCCTTCTCGATACCAGATCTAATTAAATATTTACTTCTTCTCAAACTATTAACATTTCGCCGACTCAGAGCGGTTTTGTTTTCCATCTTTGTTTCGTGGCGTTCTTTTCTTCTCTCCGCATTGCATAGCTCTTCCCTGGTAGCGGGTGATTTTATAGCGCGCAATGCGCGTGCGCAGCAGGATGCGGCGCAGATCCCTTTCAGTGTGGGGGAGGGTGTTTTTTTATGTAGGGTGAATTTTTTCTCCCTGGTCAAGTCTTGTTGAACAGCTACATTCAGAAGTACTGGAACACACACCGCCGTTCTCAAACATTCAAGAGGCATCTCTCAGCTCACTTTTTCCATGTATGGTTGAATCCTATTTCTATCCTGTTCCATAACTAAAATCTAACCAACAATAGAGAAATCAGCAATCCAAAGCCGACCTTTAATTAATGTGTGAATAGTTTAAATTTGTTTCCACTGTGCTTCCAAGAAGGGGACAGTAATTGTATAAAGCGTTACATAAGAGGTTTGAAAGCCCCTATCTGCTCTGTGCCTTGCAAGTGTTCATCAATAGCAGGCAACAACTTGTAGACTTGCTTCCCACTTTGATTTTACAAAAATCTTTGCTCTTTGTTTTATATCGTGAATATTAAGACATTGGAAAACACAATGGGGAAGGACTTCGTATAGAAAGCAATTGACTCACTTCAGGAATCCAAAACTATAAAAACACAGCTTTGCTTCCTACTACTTAAATTTAGGCAATCCTTATTCATGGAAAATGTTTATATTAAATTATAGCCTATGTTGACAATATTAGGTAGTTTCCATTAAATTCTTGAATAGGAATCATGTAGACACAAACTTTTTTTTTCAAATTTAGATTCATGCAGAGTCAAACCATTTACACCAGAATTTTTTAGACCAGGTAGGTGATAGTAGTAGGTGTGCAGCAGAAAAACTCAAATCGTACAACTGTTACTAAAAAGTCACCATTTCACAACACAATAATTAGTACACCAAAAGCTAATAGAAAGGTTATCAACATACTCTCTTGGTTATTGAATAAGCAGTCTCTGAATAGTGGCATCATAAATATCAAATTATGTTAAGGATTTCTTTTTTGGGTCCCATCTTTGGTCATTAAATGTAAAATATAACAAAAATTTTAATTTTAAGGACAGAGCCCATGAGCTTGACATCTCCCGCTGATAGGGATGGCTTGGTGGACTTGAGTTTTGCCCCTGGGGTTCTGATCTGGGAAACCCCGCGGATGAAGGAGGCGGGGCTGTGCTGACAGAGATCCTGACGGGGGCGCGCGCGGGGGGAGGCGGAGTCTCGGCGCTTCTGCCAGGGCCGCCATTTTTGCACAGGGAAAAGAGACAGGATTGAAGGGATCCAGTTTCTAACTGTCGGCATAGATATGGACAAAATTATCAACTTATAAAAGACTCAGAGTGTACATTGGGCTTTGAGAACCACACAGCGATATAAAGCAACGCAAAGCCGCCATTTGTACAGCTTGGTTACACATCCGCAGTGGAGAGCGAAGTATTGTTTTGGTTGTGCGTTAGATCAGGCGGCGGGGTCTCACCCGAGTCCCCCGTGTCTTTATCCCGTTATTACAGTGGACACACACGGTAAGTATCATCCGAAATCATAAAGCGGTTTGTTTGTTTATCAGAGAGTGTTGCTTGATGGCAGTGGTTATGTGACTTTCTATAGAGCTCTAATCTTTGTGTAAATGCTGAAAGTGGAGTTTAATTGATAGTTTATTGTGAATATCCGCACAATTACACCGTTATTATGCACCTGGCAGTTCTCCTTTGGAGGTTAAACCCTATCTAGCTTGCTGTAAAGAGGGCAATTGAAGCAGTGTGTACATGACTTATTTTAGCAGCTAAAGTGGCTAACTAGCTCACACCCACCTTTAATACTTCACAAAAGGACAGATCTGAAAACGATATCTCTATTATGGCGTTATAACGAGCAGAAATCATGCACACAACAGCTGCGGAAACTCGATGTCGTTCTGCTGTCTACACAAGCAGCTAGTGGAGACGTGCTAGCAGGTTAGCAAAGAAAGAAAGGAACAGACCAAGTCTTATTAAAATCACTTAACGTGCTAACCTCAGTAGATTGTGCGTCAAAGCTGAAACCAGCTGTTTAAATGTGATGCTCGTGTTTATTTTTTTATGTCGTGCTACTCCCGCCATTCACTCACTACATCGGTGTTGATATTTACGTTTAGTTGATTTAAACGTTATTTAACGTTGAAGACGGCGTTGTGTGAAATGTTTAAAAAGGCATGTGTACTCTGCTACAGCCCCTACAACAACAGGGCTTTTGTTTACACACCTCAGCTTTAGCTAACAGTGGATTCCAATATAATACTTTTAAACCTTTTACTTTTTAGATCCCGAGTAGGAAAACAGCGGACATTACGTGTTTCCTCGATCTTGAAATTAAAATGTATCCCTTGCTGATAATTGCTCAAAAGTCGTAACGCTATTTGGATGACGTTTGTCATTTTGAAGTGTCGGTTTAACACAACATACGCTTAATTTTTCTGTGTAGTTTGCGCTTGCGGGCTTTGGAGACGAGATGGGGTTCTGGCTCGCTCCAAATTGGTTTTAGCGCCTCATTTAAGTAGACCTGAATGTTACACATTATTTGAGACTGCGCATTAGATTATTTACCTTTTTTGGAATTGGATAACGATCTTTGAATTAACGCGTATAGTTTTAAACGTTAGAAAGGTGTGCGTTGATGCGCATAATATGAAAACTAATAAACATGCCTCTAAAAGGAAATCGGACGCTTTAGTGTTCACGTCGATACGCATTAGCCTAGCATGCTTAGCGGTTAGCTTCTTTGACTAACTCAGCTGTTTGAAAGGACGTCGTTGCTGGACAAATTCGACCAATTTATCCAAATAAACGATATAAATGTCAAATTAGCTTTATAAAGGCAACACATCTTTGTTCAAAGTGAGTTTACCGCGCAAATAATCGTGTGTGGTTTAAAGGTTTTGCTAATTCTCGATGAGTATTACTAGCTAACGTTACGCAGCAACGAAGCAAACACTCGGCGCGAGCACAAAAACAGCGCATTTAACAAACAGATACTTAAGCATGTGCGTAAAGGAGGGTTTCTTGTTATCTTGGCCGTTTTCTGTCAAATTTCAGCGAGTCCTCGAGCGCAGTATTTCCTCTCGGGTGCTTAGTGAAAATGGCGGATGAGTCGATGTTGTGGTAATGAAAGCCTCCACACCCCTAGACCAGCTCACGCACACTGCAGCGCCAACACACTCACCCGCGGGCAAGTGCACAGCAGAGAAACAGAGCAGATACGATCACAACCGCGTCCGTGTCGCCCCGAAACCCACCAACAAACCACGCGAGTTCGACCCACACGACTCCCGCTTTTTGAAACCGATTCGTCGCCAACGAATAGAGGTCAAACTCTCAGCTCATTTGGGGATTACAGTGGACATCTTTATTTTCTCTCATTCGTCTTGGTCCATAGCTCAAAATAAGAAATGTTCGAGTTGGCGTTAAAACAAGAGACTCGAGCCGTTAAAGTGTTCTCCCGTTGTGAATGAACACGCATTAGTTTACAAGGAAACAAAAGGGGTTTATCTCAATAGGCCAAGCTAGACATTTACTATGCCCAAACAATTGATGTAACAAGTTTTATTGACATGTTTTCGAATCTGGCCATGTCGTTCCACATAATGATTAACCTATACACAGCCTTTTTTTAACGTGAAAGTGTTTATTTTTCATAACAAACAACATCACAAGTCTGTGTCTGTGCCTGTGTCTGCATAATTGGCAATAAATAGAAAGAAGAACAGGTTTCATCCGTTTAATTTTTTGCAACATCTCTCGTTATGTTATCATAAACTCTAATCAGTTGGGTAGTAAACACATTTACTGTGGATATTTCTACATATTTAACTAGTTCACTGAAAGTTCATAAATTGAGTTTAGAATTGATCAGCTGATCTGGTTTGGCCATTCATTTTCTATTCTGCTTGTTCCCTTTCGGGGGTGCACAGGGGTCCAGCACACTTTGAACGAGAAGCAGGGGTACACTCTGTTCATCACAACACATTCAGGGAAATTTAGACTATTTGATTAACTTAACCGTATGTTTTTGGGGGATTGTGGGCAAAACTGGAGAACCCGGAGGAAACCCATGCAAGAACATGCAAACTACTCCGAGGAAGGTAACCTCGAATGGGCAACCTGCTCACTAAAAAGCCACAGTGCTACCCACTGTGTCACTGTGCTGCCTCTGGTTTGATCAGAATCATTTATTTCCACAGACCTGCTTTGTAACAGCACGTCTTGACTCAGTGTTCTTTTATTTTATTTATTTTTTACCAGGTTTGGAGTGAGACCACGTTTAAACTGACACTGCAGTGATCAAACACACCCTAGAGCAGTGGCCACCCATGGCTGCATTGGGCACCACAGTTGTGGTTGTCATAAGCGGGTGAGAGTGAGGTTAGATCACTCACCCTATGGAACTGGGGATTGAACCAGCAACTCTTTGTCCACATGTTTAAAACAAGTCCACTAAGTGTCAATACTGGAAGTCGATGGAATCAGAAAGGCGAACTGTGGCTTGTAGAGCAAAGCCATACCATGTTGTACTTTTAATTAATGTGTGCTAATCATTGTGTACTAAAACCAGAAAAAAGTATATTCTGCACAGTTATCTTTAGTAACTATATTTTCTTCCCAGCATAACAATCAAGGGACTTTCTGCAGTAACATGACGTGTGCAGAATGCTCTCGTGCAGTTCCTGAAATAAGTCCCAGCTATGCATTTTTCAATGAGACCAGCTGTACATTTGTTTCGTAGCTGTACGTTCTTTCCTTGATTTGCACACTGATAAGGGTGTAGTTCCGATCTATCCACATTGGCCTAATAACCAGAAAAGCATCTGTTCAACCCATATTCGATTATCTTTCTTTACTAATAGAATCACTACCAAACCCTCAGATTGGTTAATAATGGCTTCTAAACAGTTAAGTGCAAATTTATTAACTCTGAGAAAGTTAGACAAAGTGTCTGTTTTCATTTTATCAAATGAATGGCGCTTTGTCCCAAATCTACTGTTGCAATTAACTTTCCATTAGTGCTATTGTTAATTGTATTCTTGTACAAATATAAGAAATTCTGTGTTGTAGATCTTGTAATTATGAATAAATAGTCAGATTAGGTTATAGGAACCTCACAGAATGACACACTCCAAGTACCTTCTTTTGTGACGATTTTACCGTGTTATTACAGGTCTATGAAAGGACGATTTGTGTTGTAGCCATATTGCCTCACCTTCACAATTAACAGGAAACGAGGTGTTTCATAAGCTCACATGCTGCTTTCTGTCTCAGAAATTGCAGTTTTAGTCCAACAACCTCACCGTGGATACGTTTGTTTAAAGAGGATGCAGTTTAGCACACTGCAGTAGTGAAAAAAGTGCAATACACACGGCTGTGTCATATTTCTCTCCTGATTATACTGCTCCCTCCCTGTGGTCAGCAGAGAGTTTACAGGTCCAGAAGAATGTGGTTATTCATCAGAGGAGGTTGATGGAGTAAACACTGGGCCTCAAGCATAATGAATAGATGATGATGGTGTATACGTAAACTTGAACTTGCATTGGAATCAGATGAAGGACTGCTCAAGCATAAAGTACATCATCAGGGCTTGTGTGTGTGTGTGCGCGTACGTGCATGCGTGTATATATATTAGATTTAACATTTAGAATATGTTCAACTCAACCTGACTTAAATGTGGCTTTGAGATCAACTTGGACTCAGTTTTTGGAACCTCTTGAGTTTGTTGAAATGTTTGTAAGATTTGTACTATGCATGTGCACTGGGCATTGCACAACACCACATCCTGTGTAGTGTTAGGTACAGAAACTCAGTATGGAACCAGGGGAAATTGTAGACAATTTCAACCAGGCTGAAATAAAACATGAATTTCTGTAACTCATTTGTTTAATCAGTTTAACTATGGCATATGTTAGCAGCAATGTACACACATGGAGGTGGCAACAGCCGAGAAGCATCTGAAATGATTAATTAAATAGCCACTAGACTAGAGCTTGAACAGAAACAATTGATAAAAAAATGTTTGAACTGTGCAGCATCTCAACTGCTACCCGTGAACAGATAAATCTGAGCCTCTCAGTTTCCAAAACATGTATACCATATGGGATGTAGCTGATTCATTTTAAAGTGGATGAACAACTATTGTGGTAGAAACGTGAACCGATTTACTTAAATCAATCAGGTCATGAGGAAGCCTTGGGTTGCCAGAAATTTAAGATCCAGACTTAAATCCAAAACTTCCCACCAAAAAGTTTTTTTTTTGCTAATTTGATTAGCTGTTTATAATAGATGTTGCCTTAAAATTGGCATATATGTGCAATATAAACTACCCTTTAAAATGTCCTTTAATGTACTGTTGTAGAATGCTGAAAGAGTATTAATTATTTCTTTTTATTCAAGTTTATGTTTATGTATTTAATTCAGTTTGTATGCTCACGTGTGCATGTAGAATCAGAATCTGTTTAGCTGGCATCGAATGAAAATTTTCCAATACCCAATCCTGTGTTGGATGAGATTTTCATTTTAATGTGCGCTCATCAGTTGAATCTAAATACTTGCTGCCTGCCGTCAAACTATTCGATCCCCGGGGACCAAATTCCATAATTTTTAGTGGTGCTCAGCATATTTTTTTTTTATTATCATCTGATCATTCTTTATCAACACTGGCTCATTATACTAGGGATGTCAGAATACTTGGTATAATATTGAGCCATGCTGCATGACCAGCATTTTATCGTGATCGTTTGAGCAACCAGACAAATGATCAGTTTGTATTTGAGAACTTTTCTTAAGAGAAATGCCTCTTCGAAAACAAACCTCCAATAAATATATATGCCTTCCAATCATTGAGCACTAAAGATGGAGTATCCTGTCTCATGTTTCTCTGTCCATCCAGGGTCAGTGGAGAAGGGAGCCTTCATTGTAGGTGAATGGTTTTAAATTTTACTAAACACATGGACAGCGACTCGCTTAAAATTGAATGATAACCTCAAATCCACCTCTTGATTTTTTTGCTGAATATTTGCAACATTGTAAACACACATTCATGTTTCAGAAAATCCCCATAAATACTTTTAAGATCTATTTATAATTGTGAGGATAATAGTAGTGAACCTTGCATGTAGTGTGAAGTGCAGGTAGTGGGTTTCTGATGAGAGTTTCCTTTATGGAGCTCCAGTCTTTGGCATACAGTGGGGGGGGGGGGGGGGGGGACATTAACAAGACTGTGCATGGGAGTATGGGGCACGAACCTGTAATGCATTCAGAATTGGCTTTTCTTTTTTTGAAGAAATTAACTCCACCATTCGTAGTTTGACTAAATTTCAGAATGAACACTTCTATCGTTTTCAAGGTTCTTGCCCCCTAGTTTGACAAGGAAAGGTGAATGTTCTCAGTGACAACCTATTTTAACTCAGTACTTTATACTAAAAGGTGCACATTTTATATTTTCACATCTTGCACAAAATGCATGTGGTTTTTCATCAGGACAGAGCTCCACGTTCCACAATACAGAGTGAATACAAGTTATTTAAAACTTATCGTTATATAAAAGTAAGTTCAGACCTTTAATCTGGCATAATAACAATAAAATATATTGATATTTATTCTATGATTTTCACTCACAAGAATGAAAAAAATATACAAAGCGAAATTAACTCAGTGATTTATTTGTTAATCTGAATCATAAAAAATTTAAAAATACTTCAGATTAAATCCTCAAGATTCTCTCGCACAGTTCATACACTCTCAAAATGTATAATTGTTTAAGTTGATCCCTTACTAGGCATATAAGGAGTATTGTTTTAAATAATGAGACTTTTGCGACAAACTAATTTCTTTGGCATAAGTGTTTTACATTGTACATAATCCAGACTCAATCTGAATACCAAACAAATTGTCTATAAACTGGTCACAAGTGGATCACGCAATGTTTCAACTCGCATTATATTAGGTTATTTATAAAAAATACTGTTGACTCAACATGACGGAAAAGAAAACTGGCAGCATCGTGTTTTTAAAAGGTGCACATCCCTCCAATATGATTGTAAGGGGTAAAATTGACTTCTGGTAGACAAAGCTACTAGCAGAACTCCTTATTGTCTTATGGCCAGACTGGTCTGTGTGTACGAGGCACTTTAGATTCTCTCAATTAATGCACATGGACCTGTAATTACAGGTTGTTTGATATCTGAATATCCCATCCAGAGGTGTGGCTTGAAGAGTGTGCAGGTAGTCTTCTCCTTTGGGATGCCTGTTGGTGTCACAGCATGACATGAGGGATGTGCAGGGAGGAGCTGTGGGCTCAGGTAACATGTTTTTGTTTGCTGAATGTAACGGAGCTCCCTCAGCGGGCCCTACCTACATGACAGCTGTCCGGTAGATCAGACGAGGCAAGAGTGCAACAACGTTTATACATGTATTTGTGATGTAATGGTGCAAACCAGGCATGAAATCGATAATGCAGCTGTGCAATTAGGTAGTCTGAGTGGTTCAGACTGTGCTTTTGCCTGTGGCAATATAGCGACTCACTTGAATTGTCCCTCAACATCCAGACTTATAATGGTGTTGTCCAGAATTTGAAAAAAATATTTTGGTACATTATGATTTTTTTTTGGCCACTTTTTCAAATAAAACAATGTCTCAATTTGTGTTTTCCCAATTCATTTTAGTTTTATTTGCAAACATCTTCCTGGAATAGATTATTATTTTGCTAAATTCTTTTCTAGGAGTTCCAGGTTTGGGAGGGGGTCAGTTATCAAAGCTAGGTCATTCACTCTTTTTATTATTTGTTTGATTTATGTATATTAACCATTCGTTTCTTTACTTTTATATTTATTTATGAGTATGTATGTTGGCGATACACCAGTTGTGTGGCTTTCAAATGCTATACATGGTTTTCAAACACAGTCGTGTAAAATAATATCTATTGATGCCTATAACGTTTTCTAAAGCACTTATTAATGTGATGATAATCATACAATTCACCACAAAATATGTATCATGACGATAAGTTATGTTAATGATGATTAAGCTATAATTTACATATTTTAGATTGTAGAGTGCACTTTTTGATCCAGGGTTGAGGGAGTACACTAATCAAGACAATACGTTATAACCCTGTTGGGTCAGCGAGGGTAATCAAGATACTGGGAGCTAAGACCAATTTGTACTTCTGCCTCAATGCTACGCTTGGCCTATGATATCGCCTCGGCCTAGATGCAGACCCCTTAAGCTTTTAGGCACATCCCTAAAATTGTAACTACATGTAGTCTGATTGTTTCCTTAGGTGGCAAGTATTTTAAGATTAACATCATACATCTCCAGATCTCTCCGCCATGATGCCAACACACACCAAATCACTGAGTGATTGATCAAAGAAGTGCAAAAATATAACCACCTGTATTACTGTTCTCCGGCCAGTTACAAAGATGTCAGAAGGAGCTATTTAATCAGATCTACAAAAGAGATTAAAATACTATGTTTATGAAGTTTTATCGCAAACAGGCTTTGCGCGCTTCAATGCAACCTTGAAGCAGAAGTATGAAGTAGGCTTTAGTGATGCATCGTTCTTGAACAAAATGCTCTGAAGAGCAGAAAACCGAAACATTGACTCGAAACAGAATTGTTTAAAGTAAATAATTAAACCTCTCCACAATAGGGCCTCTTGTTCAGTTAATTATTGATTCGAGTTTAATTGCTCCATCAAAAGGATTAGAGGTCATAAAACCTAATTTATATATTCATGTTTCTGTGTGTTTTATGAGGAGTCATTCATTTAATGCATAATTGTATCAAACGAACTGGCTTTTCTTATGAGGGAAACACTTTTAGTTGAGAAAATCAGCATTTTTTTAAAACTTGCGTTAACTTCCATCTGAAGGTTGCTCATCCTATAAATATGCAGTGATGTGTTTGCATTTTTGTAAACAATTTTAATAACGTGACCATAAGTGTAGCTCTAAACAAAAGACACTAACTCAACTAACTCAAAAATATTATTACTAAAGAGACAAACTGAACCAAGAGTTGTACTTCTCAGCTTGGTGTAAGGATGGTTGGGATGTCAGTGTTTTTTTTTTTTTTTAAACACTGTGATGTTACTGAGTAATTGACAAGGTTGCAGCTTTTCATCTTCAGTAAAACTAAAGTATCTAGCTATGTACCATGAGATCATCCCCAAATAAACTAAAAATGAATATTCAGGCAGTCAGCGAACTTTTAGCTAATCACAGCAGAGATACTTCATTCTAAATATTCAGTGAATGAGCTACTAGAAACCCTCTGTTGCAGATAGCATTTAAAATGCCCATAATATTGACCTTTTCTTAAAACATTTGTAGTAATCAGTACATGATCTCTTAAAGGGCCATGAGTGCTACCTTTTTCGGGTACCTTTTCTGCCCGAGATCCGTTTTCAAAAAATGGATGTGCAGAGCTGTGCAGGTTGTGGTATGGGACTTTGGGTGTGTTGTGGCTTTTGATAAGAAATTTTATAGAGAAGTACCCAATAAGAGCCGAAAAACACACACATACTTGCACTGAAGTAACCCCATTTGAAACCGGATGGCAAAATACGTTGAATTTCAATGCCCAGGTCCACCAATCTCCAGTTCTGGAAACTTTCATTCATTCATTTTCCAACACGCTTATTCCATTTCGAGGGTCACAGGGGTCTGCCGGCACACATTGGGCGAGAGGCGGGGGTATTCCTTGGACAGGTCGCCAGTCCATCACAGGGCAACACACACACACTCACACCAAAGGGGAATTTGGATTATTCAATTAACTTAAAAAATTCTGGGTTTGAGGGGGAAACCAGAGTACCCAGAGGAAATTCATGCAAGCACCTGGAGAACATGCAAGCTCCTTCCATGAAGGTCACTAGCGAGCCTTGATCCGACAAACTTAACTGGAAGGCCACAGTGCTACTCACTGCGCCATCGTGCTGCCTTTTTCGTAACTTAGATGAAAATGCTTGCTTCAAATCCAAAGATTCATTGTTTCTGTAGGTATCTAAGTGCTGACTTCATCATGGGGTGAGACATGCATCACCTTTGCAATATGAAACAACACCCAAACAAAAGCGCGGTTTAGCAACTTGACCAGACTTCCTGATAAATTTATTTTCAAACAGAAATTCAGAAATAGCAAACAAAAGATAGAAATGAAACAGTGTTACTCACAATTACATGTAACCGACAATACATTTGTCCCAAGTAATGTTTAATGTAAATCACGGATGATATCATATTGTTTACATCCTGTGTATTGTGGTCCTTTTAACACTGAAAGCGTACCTTGAATCGCATAGAAACAACACAGTGTTCATAATTTATTTCCTTTGAATATAAATAACATCTGAAAGAACCTGATTGATGCAGGATGTGCATCATTGATTTTGTTTGTCGTCAGTCATCCTTATCTAATTTAAGAATGTCAAGTACCTTGTCTTTGACCATGGAGACATGCGCTGTGGTCAGGAGCCATTAACCTCATTAACTTTTGGTGGACGGGCCACAATTGAATATAAAGCCTGAGACGTGCTTATATGTTGAGCTAAGTCAAAAGTGACGACACTCAAATCTCTGATGCTGACTCATAAATGAAATTCAACTCAAGCCTGCTTCAGTTTTGTTGTTAAAAGTAGCACAACCAACACAAATGTTTTCTTTTTTCTATCAAAAACATTTGTGGAGTATTCAGACGAGCAGATACAAGCTTGGACTTGATGAATCAATGACACCCAGAAATAAAAGATCTCATGGATGTGTAAGGCACGTGGTTAATTAGGGGGTGTGATGACTCAGACTGTGAGAAGAGAGCCACAGAGCAGGTGCTAGCATTTGGAAATAAGCTTTATTTCCCTGGCGAAAATCAAGCAACACGAATCAGGAAAAACACTGAGATAGAAAGAGAGCGAGGGTGGGGGAAAGTACGCAGGGAACGGATGAAACATGTGCTGTCACTCCTACATGAGTCTGTGGGTTTCCCTGGCTGCTGTAGTGAGGGCAGAAGGGAGGAGCTTCCCCTACCCACATTGAGTCCATTCAGAGAGAGGAGGGGAAACTATTGAATCTGACTGCCGGTTTCTCTGCTGGCCCCTTATCATCATGCCTTAGATGGAGAGTTAAGGAGCCCCTGGAGGGATGGCAAAGGGGAAATGTTTTGTAAAATGTAGATTTTGAAAGTAACTATAGAAATATTATTATTTTTTGCCCTCTGCCGTGGCTCAGTGACTCAGCTTTAGATGCCTGTATTAGAACAACGTCAATGTAGCTAGCATTGTGAGTACACATAGTATGTAAAAGTAACTGATGTATTCCGCATCCCTCTCTCTCTTTTCTTCCACCCCTTTCTTCCACTCTGAATGTTGATGGTTTACTTAGGAAGTGTAGAGGGGAGGGAAAGAAATCCGGGTAGGGCAGGGAAGCATTTTTCAATCTTTTTCCTCTCTTTCTCACTTGCTCTGCTCCTGTTTGAGTGGCAGAGTGTTCGCTAAAGGAAATGGGCGTGTCGAGGCAGCTTGGATTTAGACAGGAATGCTATTCTGTATTGGCTTTTTCCACTCCGCCCTTTAGCGTAAAAGAGGATGTCTGGTGAATGTGTGTCTGTGCGTGTTTGACAGAAAAGAAAGGGTTCGTCTGGGCACTCGGAGGACATATGTGATGGTTATCTGTGTGGGGAGAGAGAGTGAGTAGTGCGCATGCATGCATTCCGGAGCAGTGACGGCACGATTGCCTGCTGAGGCCAAGAAGAACAGACTCCATGTGAGAAAGCTGGAAACAGACAGCCGTATGCTTGCAATGGGAAATGAGTTTATTACACAACACCGTTGTCTCGTTTTCCCCTCTTCTGTTGTTATGCTTTAAGACGGAGACATGGTTACTTAAGCTCTGTTCCCCAAAGCATATTATGCTGCATAGGAAGTCATCTGAGGCCGTGGACTCCTTCAGGGTTTGGTTTTCACAGCCTCTTCCTATCAGCAGAAATTTTGACTTGCAATAAAGTTTGTCTTTTATTACATAAGTGATAGTTTTTCAACGGTTCATACCATTCTAAACATGTATAAAATACCTTACAGTCATCAGTTGTGAACTTCAATAAGATCGATTAGATTTTTAGAACATGTTCACATTTTTAGAACATGTTCGTCAAGTTTGCTTTGATTAAATCGCGGTCCGATTGCTCAATTGGTGCGATTCGTTTGAGCAAGTGCTGCCCCTTGACCCTAGTTACAGAGCAACTAATTGGACCAATGCTGCTTTGAAAATAGATTGCAGTCTACTTACAAATGGTGCAGTTCAACTGTAGTATGAATGCAGCATGGACCAAAGCATATCTAATCTGACCAAAAACAGGACGTGGTGTCACAAGATGTGACCACTGTGATGCAAAAAAAATCACCTCCTTTGCATACGACTGATGAAATCATGGTTGAACATTTGAGCAGCTTTTGTTTAGCTCTCAATTGTCAGTGAAAATGATATGTATCTCCACAGGATTAGTGCATTTAGTCTGATCTACAGCATAGTTGTGGAAGATGAACTCCCATCGTTACATACTTACATTACAAAGATTAACCAATTAGGTTTCGACACATCTGTATGCCTGTTGAATTGTTGGACCAAATAAACCAAACCACAAGTAAGAATGTGGTTAAACTAATAAAACGGTGGCAAAATCCATTTTGTTTGCATAATCAATGGAGATTAATGTTTCAACCTTTGTTATGAATGTAACTTTATGCAAATAGTATAATAGGTGTCAGTGGTTCATGTGAATCTGCTCTTGTTCAGTGTCTAACGAGTCATTTATTAGATCGTAATGGAGCCTGAAACATGCCTTACAAGATAGCTGCCCAAGTAAACAAAGGCAACACACGAGGTCTGGTTACTTTTCCCCCCGATATTAAGTACCCACTGTGCTAGTGGCAACAAACTGATGTAGCCAACAAGGTGAAAGCATTTTTGCAGGATAAATCACTGTAAGTAACACATCCTGAAATAACCACCAATGATGCCACCGGCTATTGCTGAGCCTCTGTGCTTTGTGGTCTTTTAGGCAGCGTCCAGTTGCACATAGATATCTTAACATTATTATAAACATGCATTTTGCAGAGCTACCAATATTGGAAGAGGAACTTGAAAGTGTTTATTTTGATAGATTCAAATGTTAACATTGCGTGCCGTAAAGTGCCTACCCTGCTTTTAAATAACTTTTAGGGGACTTTCTCACCTCATTTGTTTAGTTTGATTCATTGGTGCTAGAGTTCGTTTTCCCTTTTAGTTTGGTTCATTTTGGCAGGTGAGAAGGCATCAACCGAACTAAAAATCAGACCAAAAGCAGACTAAAATAGAGGGTTGAGACCTGCTTGAGGAGGTGGTTTCTGTATGAATCCAAACGAACTCTAGAGGGGTTTCTTTGTGGCGAGAACATAATTGAACGCTCCTCCGAAAAAACTAATAAATATGAAAAAAACTTGCTCTTTACACAATTACAGCCACCGTTCTTTCTTTCTCGGTTTATCTTTTTATTTATTATGACAGCCTGCGGTCAAACTTGGAGTAGTTTGTAATTCGAGCTTTATTTGCAATGTGCATCATCATAAGCGATTAACACAAATGATAAGTAAAAGATGCCAGGGCAAAGTCTGTCCGCTTTGATGACATCGTCCCAGTCCATAGGTGTTCATTTTTCCGATTTTCTTCCCTGTGCATGTTCATTCTATCTAATGGAAAAGCAGCTGAGGAAAAAATGTACAATGACATATGTGACCAATGAGTAGCCCGGGTTCATTCTGTATGGGTTATTTCAGTGGTTCTCAAACTTTTTTGTTCTCACCCCCCTTTAAACCTTTAAAAGAATCTGCCCCCCCCCAGATGTAAAATAATAATTATTTAATAATTAATTAATGATTATTTTAATGTAAAATAAACGTAACTACTCCTTAATGTTAAATAATTCATTATAACTTATTCAAGTGACAATTCAGTTGCATAGAAACACTTGTATGCTTGTTGTTCTAATATAAATCCTTTTGCTTTTTGTCAGCTTATGAAAACCCACATAACTCCATTAATGAAGGATCGTTTAGCGAAGAATTCGTTTAGCGAAAAAAAAACCTCACAGACTGAAGACGATGCATATCGATCATCATCTTTTATCATCAGGCTCAAGAAACAGATCAGAGATAAACTATTGGCTTTGCCCATTTCATATCTTTAATTTTATTTTAGCGCGAGAAATTAGCGTGAGTCTTACGTTCAGTGTGTGAGTTGGCAGCTCTGCAGTTTTCACTCGGATGCGGAAATATGGTTGTGGCTACCGTAGCCAAAGGCATTGTGGGAAATGTAGTTTTTTTGTTTTGTTTTTTTAGACACTCAAAACTTTTAAGCTCTCGCGGGCTACATCTAGTGTCTTGAGTTTGACACATGTGCTCTACGTCTTTTGGCTGTTTATTTTTTGTTCTTTGCTCATGATCTGCACCCCCCATCCCCCCTTCCCCTCAGCCGGGCTAGCCCCCCACTTTGAGAACCACTGGGTTATTTGTTAGTGTAAGTGTGGAAAAAATACAGTCACGCTTCATCTTTAAAATTAAGCATGCAAAAAGGCAACAATATACACGTTGTACTCAAGTGTCAATGGACTTGAGCAAACTCATCAGCTGTTTTGTTCCAAATTAGTGGCAACTGCCAACAGCTGTTGCTTATAAGCTCACCGGTCACCAGAAAACAATTGAACAAATGATCACAAATCTTCTAGTCTCTTCAAAAAATAGCAATAGCAATTCTAGTAGCAATTTTGATCCCATTATTTATTGTATAAATATAATATAATTCTAAAGGTATTTTAATGAAAATGAGGGTTTAGTGATGTGAATGGATGTAAATGCATGAAGTTTCAGCTTTATTAAAAGAAAGCAAAACTTGCATGTATAGCCAAATCAGCATCAAAGTTATTGTATGTAATGGAGATGTATTACATATAGCAGTAAACCACTTTTCTAATTTCTTACCAGTTTCATCGATCATCAATGATCAATCATCAATTAAAGGAACCGTGACCACGGTAATTGAAATCAAATCAGAAGGAACCTAATACTTCTTAGCCTTTGATCACAACCTTTTTAAAATTGCTTGTATACTTTGTATAATAGTGTAATTGTACTATTACAATAGTTTAGAATTATTCAACAATAACATGATCCTTCCAATTTTTCTTTATGTGGATGTTCAAATCTCCCTAAAACCCAGCCTTCCTCTGTAGACTGCTGTCCCAGCATCTGGCCCCTCCTCTAATCCCACTTACTACACTCGCTTTAATTCCTTTGTTGCCACCCTGTTTGTTATTTTGGGAAGTGTGTCAGTGTGTGACACATTTAGTCCCTCTGACCAAAATAAAGATGTTTGCTGGGAAAGCCTCTGATTGGCTAAATTTGTTTTTCTCAATGACCCGACCCCCCCCCCCAATCCAAAATGCTTTGTCTCTATTGTACACCTACTACTACTCTTCATTTATATGCCCAATGTGTTTTCCAGCACCAGCTCATTGCCTTCACATTCTCACAAATGCATGCAATTCATGGTTTGCGAGCCAAGGGTGGGCATTTATGGAAGAGACCTGAAAATATTAAAAGCCACCGCCATGTTTTTAATCCTCTCTCACTCTCACGGTGTCCCCTAGTGCTCATGCAGAGTTACTGCATTCTAGTGGTGTTTGGAGAAACTCCTTGCTGCATTTATTATGTTGGCTTGCAAAAGCTAACATATTGTTATTGCACTTAAACTTATTTATCTTTGGTAGCTTTACAAAACTTGTACATTCTTTTATAGTCCAATATTTGTTCTTCATATGATAGAAGTGACTGCTGCCAGTTGTTTTATTGGTACTCTGTTTTACAGTTTGAATGAACCCATTGATGTCTGCAATAAAGGTCTCTTTCCTCATGTCTTACAATGGCCTCATGTTTGAGCTATGAATCATAGGTACTCTTTGAAAGTCACATTTACGACTGCTGCATTGACCCATGTTGCGATACATATTTTGCTTGTGTTTAGTGAACATAAATGTGCCAGTCATGTTTTTATTGGTCTCGTTTTTTTTAATAAACTGAGTTTTCCTTCTGGTTTTCTTCACAGGCCTCTTGGATGCACTTAGATGTGTGCAATGAGTGCTGTGGCTGACATGCCTCAGTGTTTTGGATCCCTGTGCTCCGGACTCAGTAGGATAACAGACTCCCAGCACAGAACGTCATGAGCATAGTCATCCCAGTAGGGGTGGACACGGCCAACACCTCATATCTGGACATGGCTGCAGGCTCAGAGTGAGTTGCTCTCTCACACACGATTCTTTCACGTTGACTCATCATTACCTTTCCTTTCATTTTGTTCAGTTTCTGGTTGCTTCAGCAGAGGGAAATGCATCTGTTGTCTTACTTTTTCACCAACCACTTCCGTTCTTTACTGATTTGCATCTTTCTACTGCTGTGTCCACATATAGAGAAACATATAGGTGTTTACCCGCACAGTGGAAGTGGATTGTCTCTAGTGCAATCTAAGATAAAGCTCTTCTCCTGAAATTATGGGTCTTTTCTCTCCTTTTTGAGGGTCCACATATAAAAACGATCTTGTGGAACATTTGTGGATTTTTTTTTTACATTGCAGGAACATGTCTCAGCAATTGCAGCACATAAATTAGGCAATAATACATTTATTAATACAATTTTCATTTACATTTATGCGTTTTTATACAAAGCGACTTACATTTTGAATGAACAAATTTTTTGTCAGTTCTTGCTTTCCCTGGGAACCAAAGACCTTTGCGTTATTAGACCAATGCTCCACCAACTGCGCCACAGGAAAGCCAATTTAAATGTACCACCATTCCAGCTAGCCTTGTCTAATCCCTTGGCTGCCATATCACATGATTTTCCACTCAGAACCGTCAGTAACAGTTAAAAACAAAACAGGATTTAGAGTTGTAGCTTTATTTAGCTTTATGTCTTGTTTAGATGTTTCAAACCAGAAAAAGTTATAAACAAATTTAATCAAATTAGATAATAGGTTGAAATTCTAAAAAGTTATATTAAGCAGTTAAATATAGGGTGATAGATATAGGGTGAACAAAAGACAAGGGCTAAGACAAAGGACTGTGCAGCCCTCCATTCCTAAGGTAGATTTGGGGCTAGGGAAAATGGAATTTAATGCAGGATCCAGGAACCTTTTTTATTTTTGGCAAAGCATCCTATGATTTGACAACAATAACATAAAACACAAACAATAAATCAGGATTCCCTACAGAACAAATGTTTTGGAAATTCCATTGTTTACAATACTACAATAATGAATGAAGATTTAGCTTCAGTAATAATACCTTGCAGTCGTTGTTTATAAGATTTCTCACGTGTAGATGCCTAATACATATCCCGTCATGTGGCATTCATCAGTCCTCCCCCATGCAGAATATACTTGAATGAACACAGTGCTTTCCCTTTAAATGCTTTGCTCCATCCTGTTGCCTCGTCACTTTGTGTTGCCATGGTGCACTGCGCAGGGCCTGTTGTCATGGCGACAGTATGAGTGACAGCTGGCCTTGGAGCTTTAGCCTGCTTAAGAGGCTGTGCTGCTGTGTCGATTTACGTCCGTCTGGGTATTAGAGTGTTCCTAGGGTCTGTACGTCTGTCTGAATTCTCTGATTTATTTTAGAGGGTAATTGACAAGCCCTGGAATGATCCTACAACCAAACAAAAAAAAATTAAATAAAATGTGTTTAATCTCTGGGAGGCCTTGCATATGGTTCAGCGTACCTGAGTATCTCATCCAAGCATGTTACTTCTCGTATATAGCTTTCTTCTTGTGGCTGACATTACTCTTTTGTCAGGGTCATCCCACCCTGGGCCTGCTGCATAGGTCGTCATGGTTACCAGGCATTGTGCATCACTGTGATGTCAACAGTCTATTTAAATGGTTTTGGGCCTAGAACCGCTTCTGTAATCCAGATAAACCGTGTCTAGCCCATGATTAAATGAAACAATAGTTAAATACTAGCGTATGCTGCAAATTTAGTCAGCTTTAAGTTCGACCCTATCTTGTCTATGAATATTTGTGTCCTGCAGTATTTATATATGTATACTTATACTTGTGCACCTAAATTAATACTGCATTTTTGTATGAAAAGCTCAATGTACCAGTTACTGTAGAAAAATTTGTCATCTTGTACATTGAATAGATGAGGTGATTGTTTTGCACCTAAGGATGGGTGTTAAGGGTCCACTTCACATGGCAGTCTTGCATACTGAGTACTCTGCCACCACCCAATTCAATACACACAATACATATGTATAATATGTTCAAGTGCATTGAAAGTGACTTTTCAACAATCAGTCATCTTTTGTTTTCAACAGCTGTTTGTTAAATATTTATGTCAGGGGTGTCAAACTCATTTTCACAGTGGGCCACATTAGCATAATGGCTGTCCTCAAAGGGCCAGATGTAACTTATAAATGTAAAACAATGTAATTGAATGTAATGTAGAATAAATGTAACTACTCCTTAATGTTAAGTAACTCATTATTTATAACTTATTAAAGTGACAATTCAGTTGCATAGAAACAATTGTATGCTTGTTCTAATATAAATCCTTTTGATTTTTGTCAGCTATGAAAACCCACATAACTCTAGAAATAGCATATCGATCATCATCTTTTATCATCAGGCTAAAGAAAAAGATCACAGATAAACTACACTTTTTTATCTTTTACCTTGACTTTTCTTCCTTTTTTATTTGTTTTGAGTATAATGTATTCCTAGCAATAAAGCTAAACTGCATTATTACATCCTGGAAGGAGTTTGCATGTTCTCCCTGTGGTAGTGGGAGTTTCCTCCGGGTACTCCGATTCCCCCCACAATCCCAAAAATATGCTTTTAGGTTAATTGAATAAACTAAATTCCCCTTTAGGTGTGAATGTGTGAGTGACTGTTTCCCTGTGATGGACTGGCGACCTGTCCAGGGTGTACCCCCGCCTCTCTTCCAATGTGTGCTGGAGTTAGGCACCGGCAGACCCCCATGACCCCAGAAAGGAAATAAGCGGGTTGGAGAATAAAAATGAATGAATGAATTACTAAAGTGAATTTCATTTTGATTTCAAAAGAGAACAGTAAACAATGATATAACAGAGGAACACAAATCAGTTTATCCTGAATCATTGAACACAAAGAAAAGTTCTGCTTTTGTAATCAAGTTCATAACAGCCAAAAGTTAAGTACTGGTATGTGCCAATAAATAGGAATTTTGATTGAAAAAAACAATTTGGGAAGTGGAAATGTGTTCACTGCGCACAAAGTAAAATATTTCAGGGTTTTTTTTTATTTTTATTTTTTATTTAAACTTCAGTCCTTGTGGATTAACAATAATAATAATAATAATAATACTTAACAATATGCACATTGGTCATACCCATAGATTACTTGCTATTTGTGTTTGTTGGAGCTATTCACATATTAGAAACACTTGCTAGCTAATTGGAATGCAATATTAAAAAAAAAAACATTGCATTTGAATACTCATCATACACATTTCATTCATCATTTTAATTCCTGCTGTTTTATTGCATAGTTGGGAGACATAGGCAGGATTCGGCTCCCACATGCTGTTTTGTCCTGACTTCTAAGCTTTTTTTTTTTTTGGCTCTGATAAATTACACAGGACATTGAAATTGTAAAAAGTTCATTAAGTTAAGAGATTGAAGAGTAAACCACAGCATAATGTACCACTAGAAGTCTAAAACAAATAGTAACTGATATTGTGTGACCAGCAGTGATGAATAAATCGCATACTCTACCTTTAAGTCTTTAGGATATTCTTTCAATGAATCTCAAGACATGTTTATTTCAGCAGGTGTGTCCATCTTGAGGCCTTTTTTCTGTTGACATTGTATTTTGTTTTTTCTTGTGTGCTGGGCAGTGTCCTAGGATGCCCAGAAATGTGCCTGAAATAAAATGTATTATTATTTTGCGAGGCTTGAAAAGTGAACTTTAAAGGTACAGTCTATAGGTTCACGTCACAGTAAAGGCAGACGTGATGATACAAATGTGGCAAGAATTTGATTTGTCTTGCACGTGTAATGCAGGTCACATATTTTTTATTAAATTAAAACTTATCAGAATTTACGAATCAGCAGGGAGTATATAATAACTGATTGAGATCAATCAAATCAGGCTATCAGGTAAGGCCTTTAAACAGCGATCTGATTTGAGATTCAAACGAATCTTCAGATGGCTTCTCAGCAGAGTTCTTGTCGTCTCGGTCAAGGAATTATTCATGCAATGACGCTCCCTGCCTGAAGATGGCGTTTGCAAACGCCAAAGAACACATAGAAAAAAAAATTAATTGATGTCGGTTTATAATGTTGGTGGCTGATAACAGTTAACTGTTTGACTGAAATGTAGAGAAAGGAGATTTGTGGCGCACATTTTCTTTCCTGTTTCCTGTACAAAGCCATTGGTAAATGTTGGATGAGCACCTTTTCACATCCTACCCGCGTCATCAAAAAAGCCAACTTTCATTGGTTGTTCACCTAGTGAGAAACCGAACCTATATGTCAATCCAAAACTCTTTTTCATTGCCATCACTCGTTCGGTCAGATGTGTGAGTTAACGTTGCCACCCATGGTTTTCTACCAAGGAGTGTTGCACAAATTTCAGTCCAGAGTGTAGAGACCTGTAGAGTTTAAAGCGGGATGTCGCCCCTCTTTACATTTACTCAATCCCCTTCCTTCACTCACCACCTTTTTAAAGTCCTCTTTCTAACACTGGTTAAATAGAGGCTGGTCTTGTTTCTTAAGACACAAGAGAGAATAGTGACTAATGAGGAGGAAACCCCCGGCAAGTCATCTGTCCTCCACCGATAGCATTATCGATAGAGCCGGTGTAATGTAAAGCCATGTGTAAAAGCTCAGAATCATTTATCACCTGGCTGGAAGGGCTGGCTTTTCCTTAGAGCTCTTGTCTGTGTTTGCGAGAGAGATAGAGTGCGAGGTCCGCCCCTTATTCACACACTTTCACTCTGACAGTTTGCCTGCAAAGCGCCAACTGAATCAGGAAGTGCAAGGTAGCTCCAGACAACACGAGGTTACTGTGTGAAGTATGATCAGCAGGTACACTCATCAGGACTTGATTGAGAAGAAGCTTAAAGAGAACAAGAAAGAAACCAATCAATCTGTGGCTCATCATACTGTACATTGCGGCTCTTTGGATTTATGGTATGTTTTTGTTCTGAATCACTGTGAAAAAATGAATGAATTCTTACTGTCTCGCTTATTGGAAGTTGCACATGTTGGTTTCATGAGCAGAAATCCATTGTCATGCAAGTAATTATGTTTTTACTTTAGCGTTAGCCAGTAATAGCCACTGACTTAGAGGTGTGTTTGGAAAAACTGCATTTTGATTTCAAACATGGCTATAAATCTGCATTTCAATATGTATTTTTCTGCTAATAGATCCTAGCAATAAAGCTCATTTAGTAACTGGCTTTACATCTGGAATATTCTAGATTTCACCAATTTCAGTTGCTTCCTCATGGGAGTGAGGCCGTTCACCGAGCATGTTTGCATCGAATAGATATCAATGGGCTTTGCATTTGTGACAGACCGTATTATAAGATTACAGAAACATGACCTTCTTCTTTCACTTTCTACAAGCTGTATACCACACTCATACTCTTGTTTTATGAGCGTGGTGGTTGTAAAATCAGTGGGTCATGGGTTTCATTCCCTGTGTGGGCAAACATTGACTAAATGTGCTTAACCAATGCAGTACAATTCGTTTTGGATTGAAGCAGCTCTCAAAAACAAATCCACTCCTACAGTTCTTGTATACTCAACCAAACTTGCATTGATATTTGAACACAAAGCAGGTGAACTATGATGATTTGTACTTTTTTTCTTCCCTTTCCTTTTGTTTAGGTACTGTCAAACCTGTTTTAAGTGTGTTTGTATAACTTTAAAACACACACCTCCTCAGACTTGTTTCCTCATTCCACTGACTTCTCTCTCTATTTTCCCTTGTTTGTTTTAACATGGCTGGAGCAGACCAGAGTCTGTGGAGGCAAGCTCCGTGGTAGTTGAGAAGTCCACCTACCCTCATCAGATTTACAGCAGCAGCTCCCACAACTCCCATGGTTATATCGGTCTGCCTTACGCTGTGAGTCTTCCTACACCTCACTCAGCCGTTGACTAGCTAGAGTGCCTAAAAGTATTCCAGCTTTTACCTCACAACTTTTGTAAGCGTCTTCTTTATGCTCATTTTATTAGGACCATAATTATGGGGCCCGGCCCCCACCTACCCCACCAGCTTCCCCGCCCCCCTCAGTGCTGATTCGACCAGGGGAAGGTCTGTTTGTGTCCGGGGGCCGGACGGGCGAAAGCTTGTTTGTGCCAGGCGGGCAGGACGAGGCCTCTCGTGGCACCACGCTTAGCACTTCGGAGGACGGCAGCTACGGTGCTGACATCACACGCTGCATCTGTGGCTTCACACATGACGATGGCTACATGATATGCTGTGACAAATGCAGGTAGGAATCTGCCTCCGTATGCAGTCTTTGTACCAATGACACTAATAAATGTATTTCAGAATTGAGATGCATCTCCAATATACATGCATACATAGTTTTTCCCATATATATATATATATATATTAGAGGTGTAACGGTTCACGGTACGTATTGAACCGTTTCGGTACGGCCTGTTCGGTTCGGGACACTTGCGTACCGTTTCGGTATTCGGTATTTTTATTAAATTATATAAATGCATTATTAGCGCGATATTAAGCGCAGCGGAACAATGTTCCTAGGCGAGTTTCCGCACGGACGCTATTGACTGACGAGTGCGAGAAGGAAAATGGAATCTTATCAAAAGCGAAAGAGATGGCAGAGCTTGAAGACCCTCTCACTTCACTACGGTCTCGTGTTTGAGAACACTTTCGCTTCTCTGTTAAAAGACATAACGGGGATAGACGAGTGGATACATTTAAAGTTGTATGCCGACATTGTTCCACAGAGATAGTTTCCGCACGGACGCTATTGAGTGACGAGCATGAGCGCAAGAAGGAAAATTACATGGCAAAAGCGAAAGGGAAGCCAGAGCTTGAAGACCCGCTCACCTCACTACGGTCTCCTGTTTGAGAACACTTTGGCTTCTCTGTTAAAATACATAACGGGGATAGACGAGTGGATAAATTTAAAGATGTATGCCGACATTGTTCCACGGAGATAGTTTCCGCACGGACGCTATTGAGTGACGAGCACGAGCGCGAGAAGGAAAATTACATGGCAAAAGCGAAAGGGAAGCCAGAGCTTGAAGACCCTCTCACCTCACTACGGTCTCGTGTTTGAGAACACTTTGGCTTCTCTGTTAAAATACATAACGGGGATAGACGAGTGGATAAATTTAAAGTTGTATGCCGACATTGTTCCACGGAGATCGGGCAGGCAACACATCTAACATTTTCTACTGCTGGAGATATTATAACCAGATCTATGCTCTCTTCAGAAAATGTGGATAGGTAATCTATCCTAACTAGTTGCAGTATTTCATTTTTATTTAAAAAAAAAATTGTTTTTCTTAATAAAGAGTGCAATTTATTTAAAATATCACCCAAATGTGTCACTTTTATTTATTTTATGCAAGAATTCCACTGTGTATTGGCAGCTTTTCAAAATAAAGATTATGTAAGTTCTTATTGTTTTGTACCGAACCGAATGAACCGAACCGAACTCTCCAAGACACTGTACCGAACCGAATACGATTTTAGCGTACCGTTACACCCCTAATATATATATATATATATATAATAAATGAACTGCTCCTTTGTGTAACTAACCAATTTGTGAGTGCTAAAGTTAGAGAAGGGGGGGACTTCTCCTCTTTCACTCGGCCAGTGGGGGGAATTGGCTGCGCTATGAGGAGACGCTGTCAACTTTTTAAAAAACTATGGTTTAAAGACGATTTGGCTTTGCTGACAAATACGACAAAGGTGGAGAAAAAAAAACGATGAACAAAAATGTCTCTGTGTGCCAGAAATGTTTTTTTAGATGTACCGGTAATCATGCAAAAGGCAACTTATGATAAGTTTTCCAAACAAATAATCAGATGGATGTTCATCAAATTATTCCTTTTGTGTTTGAAAACATTAAACTGTTTGATGAACACAACTCAATTTTGTATTATTTTATGTATGTACAGTCTCTCTTCTTTTTCTGAGTAATAAATATGTGTCAGACACATCAAGTTTTGCTCATAAATGTACAATAGTTGGACTGTTAAGTTTGAACGCAAGTGCGAGTGTTGGAAGTAAAATGTTGCTAAGTTGCACAGTAATGTGTTTTGGAGCATTTCTATTTTTATTAAATGCATAACTAAAAATAAAAATCTTCCCAGTGTACACAAACCTACATTTTTGGACATATTTAGAACTTCCATAGACATAGAATTGGAGCATATTTCCCCGGGGTTTTGCATAGATCAGTGAATCTGGTTAGACCAGAAGCATTTAAGTTCAAAATTGTTCAGCCATAAGAAATATCAACTCTTTAACCATCAAGGAACTTTGCAGTTAAAGCATTGAGGTGCAGGATGTGCAAAAATATTGACAGACTAACAATCCATCAACTGCATGCACTTGGACCATTCCTTGAATCATGTAAACATCAGAAGATATTTATTTTGGCTAATCTTATGTATATTAATGTAAAACGTCTTTAGCGCGTTGATATTTTGTATATTTGTCTTTTAACATTGGATCTATATGAATAAGTTTGGAGAAATATGTTATTGACCTGTTGATCATGTTAAAGAGTAGTATTGGTTGAGATGTTAGTATAGAGTTAAAAAGTACTGGGAATAGTTATAGTGCTTCCTGTATCAGAATAAACCTATTAGTTGTATGTTTTTGTCCAAAATGGTCACAATTGCCCTCATTTGCTATTTGTTTTCATATTTTGGCTTTTAAAACTTTGCGTAGTCAACAACTGGTTGATTTAACGTTTAAAACAAATAGATTTTTTTTTTTTTAAGATTTTTATGCCATTACCTGCCAAACAACTTTTATATTGTATCTTTGGTGATATTTTTAATGCTACCCTAAAGGTAACTGGGAGAGTCACATCCTTTGTGTGTACGTTGTTCATTCTGTCAATAATTGATCTTTAAAGTGAAAATAATTAGTTTTCCTGCGTGTCTGGTTTTGTGGCAGTGTGTGGCAGCACATAGACTGCATGGGGATCGATCGCCAGCACATTCCTGAGACTTATCTATGCGAGCGCTGCCAGCCACGCAGCCTCGACAGAGAGCACGCCATCCTTCTGCAGACCAGGAAAAGAGAGAACATGTCTGGTGAGCCTTTTTCCCTGTGCACAGATAAAAACAAACCAGTCTACAGAGACATTCAACATCTTTCACATAAAACAAAGCCTTGCTGCTTTTTCCCACAGTTCAGCTGGAGATAAGCATCTTTGGTTCTCTACATATAAACACTTTCCATTCACCATCACGTGAGCTTTGTGTACTGTGAAATGTACACCTGAGCCATTAAAAAAAACAAAAAAAAACACCACAACGCATTAAGTCGATAAGAATTTAAGAATTCTTTCTTAGTTCACTTGAAGATTTCTTATGAAAAAATGATCTACATTCTCTCTCTTCACCGCCCTCTCTTGGGGATGACTGGGAAGTACAAATCAAAACCAAATGAATTTTTAAGGGATTTTTTTCACTTTACGAGGGGTGAGGTGATTATTGGTAAAATTACAAAAAGTAATTTTGTAATGTCACATTTTTATGGTATTGTTGCAGATGGGGACACCAGTGCAACAGAGAGTGGGGATGAGGTTCCTCTGGAACTTTATACTGCTTTTCAGCACACCCCTACAAGCATCACACTCACAACTTCACGTCTTGGCAACAAACAGGCTGAAAAGAAACGGAAGAAGAGTGGAGACAAGGAGTCTCCTGTCACAGCCAAGGCTAAGAAGGTAAACGCAGCACAGATTGACATGTTTGCTCTGGTTACTTTTGTGTAAGAATTACGTTTATGGCACAGGGTTGAGCAGTACTTTCATGCTAATGGTTACTTATTAGCTGTTTCCATAGTAATATTCATTGTGTTTAAAAGTTCTTCATATGGTAAAAAAAAAAAATAGGGTATTTGTGCGTTTCTCAGATACGATGTTGGAAACAGACTGGAGTGAATGGTAGGGAAATGATCTCTGGATTTTAACTCTGGTCCCTGGTCTCTAAGTTCTGTTTGCATGTTGAACTCATTAACCACTACACCACTGGAGCTATACGCAAAGTAGACCTCAGTGATTAATCTATAAAAGTGAAAAAACAATTGTGCTTAATATCAGTCTAAAAAAACAGAAAATAGATTTTTCAGTATTTTCTTGGTATGGTCCAGTGAGCTTCAGAGGGACACAGATTCTTAATTTGTGTACAAATGGATCAGGTTTGCTTCATCAGACATTGAACAAGCCAGTGATCATGTCCTTCAACAAGCCACAAGAGGGACTCTAGTGTTATTTTCAATTTCAATAGAATTTTGTCTAAACAAATCAGAGATTCACATTTTATGTAAAATTGCTCTGCTCTAATGCAAAGAAAACCTTTACTGCAATACTAAGTTATGCACATTGGGTGTCCTTGACGTCACCACGGAGTAGTTCTTTTATGTCCAACTCACGTCATCACAATAGCCAGCTTTCATTGGTTGTTCTCTTAGTGAAAAAAATGACCCGATATGTCAATCCGAAGCATCACAGGTTCTGTCAGATGTGTGCACTACCGTTGGTGCCCATGGTTCTTTTTAGTTGTGTAAAGGCCTTTCTTCTATAGATTTAATTGCAAGTGTTTGGGTCGGTTTATCTTCATGTTGCAGTAAGGTCTAAAAATCAATGAGTTGGCCTTTAAAAAGTTTTAAAAAGGTATTGAATTTAACCTTAGCAGTCCTGTATATACCCTGGTTCAACACCCTCCCACCGTTCCCCTTTCAGAATTCTAATTTTGCCACCATTTTGTCTTACAGTCATTCCGCGAAGGCTCTAGAAAATCGTCTAGAGTGAAGGTTTGTGCTCTAACCTCCAAAAAGCTTTTTCAAAATGCTTCACAAATGCATGCCCTGTATCTTTATCCCTTTTCTTCATGTGCCCACAGGGCTCAGCTCCAGAGTGTGAGCCCACAGATCCCCCCTCTCTCTGGGAGAATAAGATGAAGTCATGGATGGAGCGCTACGAGGAAGCCAGCAGTAATCAGTACAGTGAAGAAGTGCGGATACTCCTCAGAGTGAAAGAAGCTAGAGATGGCAAAACGCTGGCATACAATACACACACCGCTGCTTTCAAACCACCTGTAGAGGTATTGAATACTCACATATTCAGCGAATCAACTGATCTTCAGGAGATACAGTACAATCACAAAATAAAGTTGTTGTCTTGGCTCTATGATCATTTCCAAGTTCCTGTTGTGATTGTTTTCTGCTTTGCTTCTCCTTACAGAGTCACGTACAGAAGAACAAGCGTATTCTGAAGGCTGTGCGGGACCTGGCTGCAGATTCGCTCATTATCGAGTACAGGGGGAAGGTCATGCTTCGACAGCAGTTTGAGGCCAACGGCTACTTCTTTAAGAGGTACTTACCTACAAGCGTTTAGCTTTTGGTATGGGTTCTGCTTCTTCTGTTTACTAACGTCTTCCATTCTTTGCAGGCCATACCCTTTTGTTTTGTTCTACTCCAAGTTTGACGGTTTGGAAATGTGCGTAGATGCACGGAGCTTTGGTAACGAGGCTCGGTTTGTTCGGCGCTCATGCACGCCTAATGCAGAGGTGCGGCACGTCATCGAAGATGGCATGCTGCATTTATACATTTACTCCCTCAGGTCCATCTCTAAAGGGAGCGAGGTCACCATTGGCTTTGATTATGACTATGGCAACTGGTGAGCATTCCTCCTTAGAGTTGTTACTATTTGTAAATTACTTTGATGGCAAGTAATAATGTTAAAATTGACTCCTCTTCTGTGGTTCATTTCCCAGTAAGTACAAGGTGGACTGTGCGTGTGTGAAGGGCAATCAGGAATGCCCTGTACTCAAGCATAACATGGAGCCCACGGAGAATCTAGGGTTAAGCACAAGGCGACGTGGCCGCAAGGACAAAGAGCCACCTCGGGATGAGAGTGGTCAGAACCAGAACTTTACAATGGAGTGTGATGGATCCAAGGGGAAAACTCTAAATGATGCCAAACAGAGGAAACTCTCACCCCTACGCCTCTCTATATCCAACAATCAGGTACCAGACATGTGCAAAATCCTGTCTGTCAAGTCACTGTCACATCTGACGTCTGTCTGGATGTTGTTTAAATGTTGAAAAGAAGAAAATATGGAAGTGATTTTTTTTTTAAGCACTTGTCATTATGAACCATGTGTGTTCATGATGTAGGGTGGAAGTGTTAACCAAATGAGGCATTGTCAGCCGACTATGCCAACATTACATAAAAGCATGACCCTTAGATCGATATATCGATGAAATATTTACCAATTATTAACATTGCAATATATAGATTTCGTAATAGTGGATGCCCCATAATTATAATGGACTACACAATTAGGAAATAATTGTTTAACATTTTGCGAGGAATCCTCATTGTTGGGGTCAGTCTCCAGCTCAGATCTACTGTAGAAAGTGCACAAATCAGCTATATTGCATTGATTAATATGAATTGTTTTTATGTATGCTTTAGCCAGTATGGCCTACAAAAATACATTTTCACCAATATTTAAAATCAATCTGCAGATAACAAATGTTTATAACAAACTAACTTTGATGATGATGATAATAATAATAATAATAATAATAATAATAGCGATGTAATAGTATTAAGTTGACCAAATACATTTGGTAAACTCCCTTCAAAACTGTTTATTTATTAATTTGTTGTATGTTTTGGGTTTACATTACCATTGAAACATGCATGGTATGGATATGTTTGATTTGGACGGTCTCGACACTGATACCACAGATCTCAACACTGACCAACATCAGTCTGTAATCCGTGTCAAAGAGCAAGATGTCGTATACTATAATAAATAGCAAAAGTGAGGCATGCACATTCAATGTGAGCTCAGTGGGCGAGCGCACATTCTATGGAATGGGCAGTTTTTACATATTACGTTAAAGATAAAATCAAATTTCATTCAAGCTCATCTATGTACACCACAGAGTCGAGGTAATCAATAAAATTGGTTCACACCCAGCCCAAGTATGTGTCAACAATGAGAAACCACTGCTACACTTCCTGCTCAAATATATATTTTAGCATGGCAAAGGAGTTGCCAAATATAAACAGCCTCTTAGTCCTGAAGTCAGACAGGAACTTAGTTAATGTAAAAGCGACTTGGAAAAGTGTTGCACTTGCATGACAACTAGAGCCTGCATTCATCAAACTATAAATCATCAAACACATATAAATATACACAAAATTGGTAAAAAAATAATGTAACTCTATCCCCAAAACTGACAATTACTGGTATTCTGAGTTTGGAACAAGTCTCTTGTTCTTGGGTGAGATGTTCTGCCATTTTTTTTTTTTTTTTTTTTGAGGCATAAATGTGTGTGATTTCCAAAATGACATGACAGCAAGCTGGAGTCTGCACATGCTCAGAAGTGATTTCACACATGTTGTAAAATTGGTCAACAGGTTGTTGGACACGCTTGTTATTACCATAGTAACAAACATTGCTTTCACTTTTTGTTAATGGCTGCCAAAATAAGAGGCTGTGTGTGCTTTGGTGATTTCAAATGTTAACATTAGCTGCCAGGAATCACCAACCCAGCCTTTATGTGTAATTTACCAATCATGTGCTGCACTGATGAACAAAGTAAATAATTTGAAGCAGACCTTAAACCAAGCCTGTAACATTTCTGACGTTAGATTAAAGCTCCACTCATTGCAAACATAACGCATCCCTTTATACGTCATATACAAAACAAGTAGTTGTAGTTTTTCATAAATCTGGTAATGTTACATTTCCGATAATCCTCTTTAAAGTTTGAAAATCTTGTGAGCATTTTCTGTTTGCATTAATTTGTGGATTGTTCAAGATTTCTGTTAAGATTTGTTTTCTCATCCACATCTGACCATGACGTTGCTGGTGGCGGAAATGTAAACTTTGCTTAGATTGTCTGTTTAATCAGGGCCAGGAAGTGCCAGTTCAGGGCAAAGCCTTTCTTTTTAAAATGCCTTGATCCACAGACCTCCTTTAGAGCAAGTGGTCTACATGACCTGAATCAAGGACTCTCTTTGGGTCAGTAACGACCCATCCCAGGCTTTCTTTCCCTCTCTGTTGCCCCTCTCCTGGTGTTTTGCCAGGCGATGATTAAGGCCCCTTTCCCCCTCTTGCAGGATCCTGAGTTAATAGAGGATCTGGAAGATAAAACCTCTGTTAGCAATGAAGTAGAGATGGAGTCAGAGGAGCAGATTGCGGAAAGGAGGAGGAAGATGGTAAGTGCGTCCAGGGGAAAATGGCCGCTATTGCAATTACGGTCGCCATGGATACGCTACTGCCCCCTCTCATCCCTTGTCTTCCCCCTCCCCATCCTCAATTTGCTTCCTGGTTTGTGTGGTGATTTGGGCAGTTCCCAATCAGAAATCTGCACCGTTCCTTTCTTCCTGCACCACTTCTCTGAACCCCTGCTAATATCGCTGCTGCCACCACCGCTTCTCTGTTCCTGTCGCTGTGTAGTTGAATCTCCTGGAGGGTAGCGCAAGGGCTCCTTGTTGCTTTGCCTTTCTTTCTCATGCTTCATCTTTAATGGAGCCCCTTTAGTTCTTATGATGGACACTTGAGAATGGGATAGTTGCTGGGATGAACTTCTGATTTTTAGCCTTTGATATTTTTAGAAATCTTTGCTTGCATTCACTGATTTGAGCTCAATTTGGCCAATACCTAGTGGTGTGGATAAATAGTTTTAAGGATGAAATAAAAACTTGAATCCCCAGGGTAAACAAATACGTGGATGGCGTTGCTCTGCATACTAAACAAATGCCAACGGAGGCAAGCACTAACAATATTGGCCCAACATTATTCCTGATACTGTACAGGTACTTTCTATTAGCATGTGAAAGTATTGTAATGTGCATTGAGGAATTCACCTCTTATTATATTAAAATAGGCTCCAACTCTCCCAAATTTGATACGCAGAGTTGTTGACTTTTGAAATATATACAGCCATTATCGAGATGTTTAAAACGTGATCGTTACATTGGTGTCATTTTACAGCAGTCAAGTACGTTGATTAATACACTGGGTTGAGAATAGTTTCAAGCTGGTCTGTTTATATTGAGTTGGAATTAGTGCATGATTGTTTTAAGGCTATATTTTACAGACAGTATGCTGGTAAACCTTTTTTTGCAGTAATAACAATAACCTTACTGATGACATGGTTCTGTTTGTGACTCAATCCATTCACAGAAGCTCATGCGCAAACATTAAAACATTCAGACCATCCGTTTAATTTGCAAATAGCACACTTTTGCCACGACTACTGCTGTTGGAAGACTGGGTTTTCAATCCTAATGCCCAACCAAGACTTGTTTGAAAATTTGAGTTTTTAAGTGCATACTCAAACACCAACACTAAACCAAAATCCTAAAGGTTTATAAAGTGGAATGTGCTATTTTGTAGCACAAGTTAGAGTTTCCACTTTATGGACGTTATTTCTTATAGGGTTACGGAAAAATGTCATGTTTTTCGTATCTTGGAATTTTTTTTTTGTATCTCAAAACAAAATATTTCCAGAGAGACCTTCCATATCTTGGATTTTTCATTACGTGAAGCATTCGTATCTTAAGGTACTAGCAGATGCAGTACCCCCATTTACCCCTTTACACACCCGTGAATCTAAGCCCTATAAAAATATACTGCCTGGCTAAAAAAGTTGGCACCTGGAATTATCGAAGTAAAAAGTTATCCTCAACTAGTGCAATAAGTTGCTTCTCATTTCTTAATCATCTTGAAAGATGCATCCGTGGTCATGGAAAATATGTCTGTTTGCAGAGGGTCAAGTAATTGCCATGCATCAAGCTTAGAAAACAAGAAACTGCTAAAATTGGGTGAAGAATTGTTAGATGAATTCTCAAAAACTGGAAGGATATTAGGGACCAGATATTTTTGAGGAATCTTCGTTCCTGATGCCATGGGCATGTTTTAAGATAACAATGCCTTGATTCATCGGGCTCAAAGTGTGAAAGAATGGTTTACAGAGCATGTGATAATTTTCACACATGTATTGACTACTGCAAAGTTTACACCTTAGCCCCATTGAGAATCTTTTGGATGTGCTTGAGAAGGCTTTGTGCAGTGGTCAGACTCTACAATCACCATTAAAAAAAATGATGGCTGTAAAATTCCTGCATCCATTTGCTGAGAAAAGACAGAATATTTCCATGCCATATTGCCAACTCAAAAAATATTTCCCCAGTGATGCAGAAATCTGGTAAAGCTTGTTTTCAGGTTCTGTAATAGAATCTTGAATAGATTCCAACTTTTGTTCTTAATTTTCCTTTTTTTGTGAATAGTTGGGTGTGACCAAGCTTTGCTATGAATGCAAATCCACTTATGTAGAAATGTGTTAAAACAAATTGTGAAATCATAACACCTTGCAAAATATTCCTCACCAAACAGCAACTTTGGCAGCACCTTATGGAATGTTGAGTGATGTGTAGCAGAATTGTTATCCTATTACCTAAATGAAGCTAATGGACTCAAATGATTACGTTTCTTCTTGAAAATAAAGTTGGTTGTTTTATAATTTACTTAACAGTTTATAAATTTAATCTCTGCCATAAAAATAATTTGATAAATATTGACTTTCAAAAGGATTTCTGTGTCAAGTTTTCGGAACGATTTGTCTAGACTAAGGCCCTGTCCACATGTACCCGATTATTTTGAAAATGGTATTTCTGTGCATGGTTGTGCTGTCCATTTCCCTGTAACCTTTTTGAAATCGCTGGCTAAGGTGAATTGTTGAATCATTTGAAACACTCCGCATTCAGTGTGGACTGTGAAATCATAGTTTTTTTTTTTTGTGTTCAGGGGGTGGGGTTTGTCATTGTTGTCACACCCTGTCACTGCTGTATTTACAAACAGTAAGTGTAATATTGGCCAAAGCTGGGACTATGTTGATGTTAATTCGACTATTTTGGCTTACAGCACCGAACAGAGGTGCTTGTGTTTTTGTTCACACAGTGTTAAATATAAATTTTTAAAACACCTTGAACCACATGACAATGGTTTCAGAACCACCCTACACTATAAAACAATTTGTGAAATAATAAAATTGCTACCAGACACAAGCTTCAAACCCCAAACACAGTAGCCAAAAATATTGTGCTTATGGGGGTGCAAGCCAGCTAGAGCTCTGTGTGTTTTAAACCCTGATGGCTGTCTCTTTTGGCACCATTCAGGGCAGCCTGGCAGAGGAGTCCCATCATCACAACACAGGGGCTTCCTGCTGCAGAGCTCTGAGAAACAAGGAGGTAAACCTACCCCTTCATATCCTGAATGACTTCCTGTACAATCCACACCCTGCCTGTACAGGAGAACCCACCCCAGTGTCCTGTGCTCACTGACCCCATACTGCGGCATCAGTCCAGGCATGCCACCCTCATCATTCACTCAACATGGCCCAACTCAAGACATCCTCAGGTTCTTTTCAGTTGGACAAGAGGGAGTACAAAAAGAGTCTCACACATACGTTCCACTTGCTCACCAGGGGGTGTCTTATGTTTCCTCTTGGCTAGAAGAGAAGTGTCCCATTTCTCTCTTTTCCCGCCTTTGCTGCTGGCTATGGCCTGCCAAGTACAATGAGTGGCTTTTTGGGTTTCCAACTGTTGGCTTGTTCGTCAACCTTTCATTTGTATTCATTTTGTCTGTTTAGACACGTGAAGAGAGGAAGATGGAGGCCATCCTGCAGGCATTTGCTCGTATGGAGAAGAGAGAAAAGCGGAGGGAGCAAGCATTGGAAAGAATCGGCACCAAAGGGGAAATTGGTGGACGCAGTGATATTAAGGAAGAGCCACCTGCAACACCAGAGGCAGATTCTCCTGCTGCGCTACAGGTATTTTAAAATTACTTTGTGTGTGTGTACATTAAAAAAGTTTGGAGAAAGTATGAAGAAAACGTTCATGAAAGTAATAATTATTATTTGATTTGGTTCTTTTGTTACTAGTGTTGAAACAATCTCTCTTTTTTCTTTTTTTTAATAAGCCCTTGCTGGAGGTGGTGAAGGAGGAGCCTATTCTGAAACCAGCCAAGGTCAGCAGAAACAAGCAGAGGAAAAGCTTCTCCAGGAACCGCACTCACATTGGTCAGCAAAGACGTCGGGCACGTACTGTGAGTACCTGCTCAGATTTGCCCCCCAATTCGCCTGTCGACTCTTTAGAGCCCTTACCAACTGAGATTGACGATGGGGAGATACCTTCAGCCCTTGAGGCAGACACCTTGCCCACAATTGCTCCTGAATCTAGCCCACCTCACAGCAGTTCACCAGCCCCTGCTTGTCGCAGTGGGCAGAAGTACCCAAAAACTAAAAAGGTACAACTCACTATTAAATAAATGTCTTTTATATCATAGATCTTGATGCGGAGTGTCAACATGTTTGTAATGTCTTTCTTAGCAGCACTTGGTGAGCGAGTGGATCAGTGTTGACAAACAGGAACGGCCAGCGTCCCGGACTCCGGAGCCTCCTCCTGAAAGGCCGTTACGGATCAGTAGTGACCCTTCAGTACTGGCCACCCAGTTGAACTCTCTGCCAGGCATGTCCTGCAGCACACACGTCTACAGCACGCCAAAGCACTATGTCCGTTTCTCCTCTCCTTTCTTGGCCAACCGTAGCCCCAGTACCCCGGGAGTACCAACAGGACGGCGGCGCTCCAGAGAAATGCCTGAGACACCGCCAACCACTGGCTCATGCAAGAAGGTACATTCTTCTGGGAACATCACAAACATTAGTTTGCTTGCATTTCTTCCAACGCAAATTTCATCCAGTTGATTTTCTCTTCTGCAGCGCTGGCTCAAGCAGGCTTTAGAAGAGGAGGGTTCAACCAGCCCAGGCTCGGGGCGGCTATCTTTACTGATGCCGAATGAGTCTCCCCTCAGCCCTTCTATAAATGGCGAGTCCTACAGCCCTATACCCCTCAACGGCAGTTGCTCCCTCACAGGTTGGACATGTCTAACTGTAAAACAAATAACCTTAAGATAGTCCTTCAATCTCAACCATTTCTATGTGCCCTCAGAGTTGCCCACGCCACTGAAGAAGAGGCGCTTGTGTCCACTTGATGCCTGTATGTCAGAGACGTCTACCCCGTATGGGTCGCCTTGTGCCACACCAACCCGAACTGAGTCAACAGATGCACCGGGAACGCCTTTGCTGCTCCTGACGCCACCTCGACAGCGCACAGAAGAAAGCAGTACGGAGTCCTCAACCCCCTTGCAGATGCCCAGCCACCCTCTGCCACAAGAAGTAAACTATACGACGCAACTTGGTTATGTTTGAATGGAATCTTATGTTTGTGGAAGTTTATGTATCAGAGGTTTTGAAGTGACCGCCAATTACGGTGGTTTTGTAAACAACATTGTTGGTCCTTCTTTTGGGATGCAAACTTGGTTGAATTGGACTAGACAAGAGCAAAACAATCCTTGCTTAACTTTACCAATTTAGGTACCAAAGTAAAACACAAAAACATGAATTGAACAAACTACTACGACTGATTAATAATAAACATGATTAATAATTTGATTTATTTATGAACTTTATTATTATTATTTCATTTTCTTCCTCAGACTCCAGCTGTAAAAGGAAAAAAACAATATACTTTAATTACACGATGGGCTGTGTCTGACCAAATGCAAACCTCAGCTTTTTTATAAATATATTTAAGATTTATTAGATGGTGTATATGAAATCACTGTTACAATGATGGAAAAACTAGTTTGATGTACAAGATGATAATACACGAGGAAGCCATGTTAATGAATGGTATCTTATTGATGACAAACTGCGTTCGTGCTTCATGGCCTAACACTGCTTTTCTGACGGACGAATACAAGCGACATAAACTTTAACCATATATTAAATGCATTCTATAACATGCATATTTTGGACAAACAGGACAATTAAAGCCTCAGGTGTGTGAAAATATTACACCATCGTGTTTTTTGTAACCCTAATAAATGATACAGGAGCTTTTAATAGTTCCAGAAAGCTTGAGTTAGCCACGCTAATGCTAACGCTTAACTGAGCAAACTGTGATGTTTATTTCCAGTCCAAGAAATATTTAATATGAATATTTAAACAAAAGCTTGAAATATAATTCAAATGAGAACTTACCTGCTTGAACTCAGGGTCTCTGTCTTTGAGGTGTTTTATCAAGTTGGTGGTGTTTCCTTCTTTGGATGCAAGTCTTTGCCGGCATCATTTGCAAATGGGTTTGTTAAGTGGGGTTGTCTAAGATGTTCCCGTTGTAATCAGCCTCAAAGCCAAAGTACTTCCACATATTGCTCCTTGCTCCTTTCTTCTCAACAAGCATAAGGGCATCATCAGCTCTGCCGGTGGCTATGTATTTTTATGTAGAAACGCAACTGCGCACCTTACAGACAGTGCAACAAGAACCGGATTTTCAACAAGAACAAGAACAAGAACCTACCAGTGCTTAAGAAATCCTGGTACCATAACATTTATTTTTTCAGGAACGCCTTTGTATTGAAGTACCGGGACTTTTGACTACACTTTTAGCATTCATACTTCTGCTCTCTGCCATTCCATCAGAGACATTCTGCTCCCGGTCACTGATATGTGCCCTTAAATATGCTTTGAAAACGAGCTTTTGACAAACAGAAGGGATTACCAGTTGTGACATTCTACTTGGACCCTATTGTGAAAATATGTTCTATTATCCTGCTAAGAACAGTAGCTTATGATCTTAAACGGAACTTGAAACTTGTTCAGGTTAAAAATGCTCAGGAAACTCTGTGAACTCACGAAACATCTCTGTGTATCCTCAGAGTGAATCGTCTTTAGACAGTTCTCCAGATGGGAGCAGGAGGCCCAGCACACAAGATGTGAGTTCATCTTCTTCTGCTGCACTTTAGTTTCTCTTCATTTTTCATGATCACATCTAAAACATGTGGTTCTTTTCAGGTTGAGCAACCACCTTCGTTGCTAGCATCCCCCTGTGTAAGAAACACAAGTTCTGATGCAGCACCACAGGAGTCCTCCAAACCCACAGAGTCTGTGAGTCCTGAGCCCTCCCAAACAGAGCCCCAGGATTCTACAGTAGACGAAGGTACAGAGGGTGATGGTTCAGAAGCTCCCTCAGCACCTGAAACATCATCCTCCTCATACCCTCCATGGATAAAAAGCCCAGAAAGAGGAGGCATCTCATTTTCCCCAGTCAATTCAAATCTGAGAGACCTCACTCCTTCACACACCCTGGAGATGGGGGCTTTTAGACCTGATTCAAGTTCCTCTGGAACTTTCAGTGAAGCTGCGCCCTTTTTCACCTGCAACGAAGAGAGCAGCGGTGTTACCTTCACACGATCATTAAGTGGAGATGGTTCAGGGGAGGGAGGCACTGCAAAGAACCCACAGAAGAAAAAGGTATTTCTTCTAGGACCTTAGAAATGCATAAACATACAATTATTTCTTAGTTGTTTGCTTTATTTAAGCCTTTTAAATGTTGTTTGTCTGTTAGGTTTCTCTCTTGGAGTACAGGAAACGCCAGCGTGAAGCACGACGGAGTGGATCTAAGGGAGAGTGCAGCTCGCCTGTCTCTACTGTTCCACTAGTAGACTCCTTTCCCACCACAGTGGAGATAGCTCCTGATCCTCCACCTCCTGCATCTCTACCTGCACCAAAAACCCCACAGACTTGCGAGGAATCAGATGTGTCCCCTCAGTGTGAGAGGGATGCGGACGGCCAGTGGTGAGTAACTGAATGTACCGCCCCTGAAGAGAAGCCTTTAAAGGATCTCAGTAGCCAAGTTTACATCCAAAAATGCTAATTAAATTTATTAGGGCTGGCTAAAAAATATTGATTCTCTGATTTTAATCTATCTTCAGTTTATATACTAAAAATGCCTAAAATATTTGTAAATAAAGCATCAGAATTATCGATTGAGTCAAAGAGAAAACAGTTCCTGATAAACTGGTGTCAAATATCAAAAGAAAAACGGAAGTTGCTGCATTAGGAGAAAGCCTTTTTTCATTGGCATCAATGGACTAACCAACAGAGCGATTTCATTGCACAACATCTGAAATGTTTTGGAGTGGTTCTAAAATTCCTTAACCAAAGTGGTTCGGGATCATCACTTTCCCAGAATTGTCATTACTGGCTGTGTTCCCAAAGACCAGTCTCCACCCTCCAATGTGACTGTGAATATTGCATTTCTTCTGTGTATTCTAGGACACGAGTAAGTTATTATGTACATGAAAAAAAGTCCTCTTAATGCAGCAACTTTCACTTTTCTTTTGATATTCGCCACATGTTTATCAGAAAATGGACATTTTGTTCTCTTGGACTCGTTGGATGTAAACTGTGCTTTATTCGCAAATATTTTATGGGATATTCCAGTTTGCGCAAACATTTTATTTGCATCTTTGGATGGAAACATGGCTACTGTCTGACCAGATTTACCGTCAATTACTCATGAATCGTTTCAGTCTTGGTTGTGTCTATCACAACAATCATGAAAAAGAACAAGTGATTGTAAAAAAAAAACAAAACAATTATAGCAATTATAACTTTCTTCTGAAGGCCCTTTACCTTTATTTTGGTAAATAAATGTCAGCTAAAACATCAAAATGACATACTGATTATATTTTTTCTTGATTTACAGGACATCATCTACATCTGTAGAGCAGGCCCGGGAACGAGGCTACCACAGAGCCTTGCTGTTGAGTGATCATAGTAAGGATCCAGGTAAAAAGTCTTGGCAAATGTATTTGAGGAGAGCTCTTTTCTAATTGTTCTGTAATCTAAAGTACTCCTTTGTGCCTCCTTTTAGACGGTGGTGAGACAGAAGTCGGCGACTCCCAGGTGAAGGACTGTCCTTCTCCTAAAAGCTGCAAGAGCCCCTCGACAAATGCGGTACGAGCAGCTTCTCGGTCTCCTCCAGCATGTTCTTCTGATACTGAACTCATTTGTAATTTTCTTTACAGCCTTGTTCTCCAGTTGCCCAGAGTGTGTCTCGTCAATCCAAGGAGGAGGAGGAGGCACAGACGCGTGGTCCAGCTCAACCCTCCGTCCAGCAAACCAGTACTAAGACTCTGAGCTCAAAACCAGCCCCACTGACGCCCAGCAAACTACCTTGTGTGCCCCCCAGTGGTCCTCAGACAGTCTACACCGCACCATCACTCATGCAGTCGCCCAAACCACAGCCCCAGGGCTCACCCTACCGTGGCCAGAGAGCCTTTCTGACAACAGCACCCCCAAACCAGTCTCAAGCCCAAGCTGCTTCTGACCCAGCCTCATTTGCTCAGTTTAACCCCCAAAACGCCCCTCCCCCTCCGCCGCCTCCTCTCCCAGCTCCACCCACATCCACCCCCTTCTTCCCCTCAGCGCCCACTGCTACTGCTGCACCATTCACTGCATTTAAACCAGCCGTGGCCTCACCCTTTCCTCCTGGTGCCCAGACTCTCCTGCAGCCCCATCATACAATGCACTTCCAAAGCAGTGCTGCCCCGCCTCCACCACCCCCTCCTCCCCCTCCACACCCGCAGTCCACTCCCACCCTGCTGCATGTGAATCTTCAACCACCTTCGCTGCAGCCACATCAGATTCTTCTGAGCTCCGCCCCTCCACCGCCACCGCCACCACCACCTCAGGGGCAAAGTTCTCAACAGCTGTCTTCAAGCGCAAGCACTCTACTCTCGATCAAACAAGGACCACACCCAACCCTTCCACCCCCTCCGCCCTCAAATAATCCACCACACCACTTCCAGAACATGGGGGGCTTTCAAACCACACTGCTTCACCAGGCTGCACCAACAAACCAGTCGGTGACTCCAGCCACTTACCAGCAAACTGTATTACCCCCTCCTCCACCGCCTCCCCTGCAACAAACTCCTCCCGCACAGACCCCTCAAAATCCACAGCTCACCGGCAGTAACCGAGGAGGACCAGCTCCTTCCCCCGCCTCCTTCCACAGCACCGGATACCTAGGCACGGGATGGCACTGACGACACCAACGTAACCCCGCCTCTAAACGGACTTGTTCAGCGTGGGGCTGTAACATAGGCATCTCTGTACCACTGTAAATATTTTCTATGTACGTTTTCATAGAGGCTAACGGAAGCGGGGGAGGGGAGCTCCTGAAAAAGAGAATGCAGAACGGTATAAAGGTAGACCCTGTGTTTAAGACTATGGTTAATGAACACTGGTGCTCATCACTTACACGCAGAGTCCCCCCCCCCCCCCACAGATACCCATTTACTGCCATCCCGTCACTTGCAGATGTCCTTATTTTTTTACATTCAATGTTTTTATCTGTTTTTATCCCCCAAGCTCTTGTCAGTTCCTTCCTTTATCCTCACAGTACAACGGGGCATTCCAGTTTCCTGCGTACCTTTCCCTGTTCACGCCGTCAGTTATGTTTTATCTAGTGGCTCATTCTATAGCAAAAGGGTTTTGTATAGAGAAATACAGAATTATTATTTTTTTTATTCCTCCACGAGAGAGACGTGTCTGTGCACCGCTGCAGACGTTCAGAGGAGACCTTTTCGATAGGCCGCTTTCCTGCCCCAGGAGACTGCACTTGAGTGAATGAGTGAATCGTGTGCATGAGTTTGTGGTTGTAGGCGGAAGGAAGCGCGAATGCTTGTGTGCCCCCCTGCATCCATGCACATATTTATATTGTGCCCGGGAGGCGAAGGGCAGATACAGCTCAGACAGGTGCATGCTGTTCTCTGAGGCAGCTTCAGAAAGAGGGGTCCTTCCTGTTGGCGGTAAGCGGTTTATTTTGGAATATCAATGGTTATTTGTAGAAAGTGTAATTTAATGTATAGGTGGTTACTCCAGCTTTCTCCAGAAACACTTGTAAATATTGGCTTCTTTTCTTTTCTATGCTTGTACAATTCGCTCCCATCCCCATTTTGGAATATGGTTGTAAATACAAGCGCTCTTGACAAAAACGCTGAATGTTTCTGTGACTGTAGCACTATTTTTATTTCTTCCTCTCTGTTTTTTTTTACCGTTTGTGTGTGTGTGTGAGGGTGTATGTGTGTGTGAAGGACGGAGACTCACAGACACAGCACTGGTTGGCTATTTTCATGGTTCATTATAATAAATCACTGTAATGACAGTTTTATACCAACTGAATCACTGTGTGGCTCTTAATTACGTTGCAAATCATGTGTCGTATAAATGTTGTGTTGTTCATTTAAAACACAGATTATCAAAGCTTTAATAACCTTTTTGAAAAAGTATATACTTTATGTCTCCTGATCCCAGCTAGCTCATGACGAATGATTGTTTTCAGCAAAGCCAGTCACAACGACCCTCATCACAAACGCCACATTTTTGCCTTTATTCTGAACACCATCCTGTTGGACATCAAAACCGCGTCATGTAGCTGTGATGGAGACAACTCCTGTTTATCAACAGCATGAGGCGTGACACCAAGGCCAATGCATTTGCCATCTCAGAGCGCTATAATAGGGATTCTGTCCTGGCCCGTGGTACAGTGGATGGCGCGCAGGACATGTATGCGTGGTTGCGCAGGGCGACGCAGGTTAGAGTTGTCTTTCCCATCACACCCCATTCTCTCTCCACCATGCTTCCTGTCTCTAACAAAAAACCAATAAAGGCTGTGGCCACAAAAATAATAATGTCCTGCAGCGTGGTGTAGTGGTAGTGCGCAGGACACGTGCGGTTGCACAGAGCTAACGCGAGTTCGAATCCTGAACCCGTTGTCTTTCCCATCACACCCAATTCTCTCTTCTCCTGATTTCCTGTCACTCTCCACTGTCCTATCCATTAAAAGAAAAAATCAATAAAGCATACGGCCGAAAAATAATAATAATAGGGATTATGAGTTTAAAGCATTTTCCAAAAATAAAAAAAAAATTGTCAACCAAAAGTTATTATTTTTCAGTGAATGAAATCAACACACGAGGCTAAACGATGCCGATTCATTAAATGTTCAAAATTCTCCCACGACAAATGTTACTAATGTACCTTTCATATCACTCAATGAGGTGGAATCTCTTATTTTCTTCGTAGAGGTAAAATATTTATTCATGAATGTGCGTTAACTAATTCTTTGAACTAATACATTTTAAATAGTGTATTTACATCCATTTTCACCATACATCGTCATTCAAGAAGACACCCCCAATAAATAAAGTAAAACATTTCGTCTTTCCATTCCCATCATTATATTCTTTCGTAGTCCAAGAAGGGAGAGAGTGGACCCAGGAATACGGTGATGCCATTTTCTGTGGATAGGTTCTGAAAGCATCCTCCAGGAGTTGTTTTTTGATCGATGATGCGAGGCTGTTTGATTTGCAGAATGACTACAGTGTACAAAATGGTACCAGCTGAGAACATCTTACATATGGCACACGTAACTACACATCACCAACACAGTCGAGAAGTAAATATCGAATTAGAGACGCACAGAAATTCAACGTACACACTCAATACGCAATACTTAAAACACTCTCCTACTTTGGATATACTTGGCTTGTGCACAAATACTAATGGCAGGATATCTGCCCCTAATTTGACACTTAATTTGATAGTATAGACAGTGGAATTCTTCTTTCTGTTTTCTTCTCCTTCTAAACAATGCTGAAGTGTGTTGTGGTGAAATAATTGTACATTTGAAACGTGATTAATTTCATGGTAATATTCATGTGAAGTAGTTCTCAGTAGTGGTAATGAGTCTGTGTTTCTTCTGCTTTTTTTTTTTTTGTTCTTAAAGGCCTGAAATGTCTTTTGTTAGCATCCCGCAACTCAACCTTAATGTATTCCATTATTAACACGTGTAGAGAGTCCAGTTAAAACAAAACAGTGTTTACAACAACCCATAATGTAATGCAGGTCTGAAGAAGATGACAAAATGCAAAACAGATGGAATACAGTCTTCTAAAATGTTCATTAGCTGCCCTCTCATGGAACAGGGTAAATCAGACGAACGGAGAGGGGTATTTGTTCAGAAGTGAAAGTAGAAGCAGTGAGATCATAACTTTCTTCACCCTGTTTGCATCCTACACTTTTGTCCTCGGATGATGGGTAAAGCTGGACGGTGTTCACATAATGAGATTCCTTTACAGCGACGGAAACACCTGTAAACATGTCAGAGAGATGAGTCAGCATTTGCACATTGCTGTGGAGTGAAGAGCTTAAGCTTCTGTAATATACACCAACTTGTACACATTCATTCTGTTAATGACATTAAGTTGTTGTCGTCAGTAATGGAACTAGCCAGAAATTTCCACTGCATGGCATGGTTGGTACAGCTCGGCACAGTTCAGTTCGGCCAGCTTGCTTTTCCATAGGCTACATGGAGTGTAGCATCAGAGGGGGTGTGTTGTAATAGCCATCAGAGTATTTTTACCAGCCCTTCCATGTCAAAATAAAGGGTGGGACATGAGATCAGGAAAACAACAATGATCCCAAACACGTTGGAGGAATGCTCTTTTCTTCTTGGACTATGGTTTTTACATGGCTTTCCGCAACGAGTTGTTTGGTGAGAAGCTGCGATCGGCTAAAAAGAAGACTATGTCATGGTTTCTTGACGCAAGCAATGATGGAGAAGGGTCTGGAAAGAGAATTCACTTTTTTTTTTTTTACTTTCACTCTTTCGTATGTTTCGCGCTAGCGCAAACGCGTTAAAATAGAATAGGAGTACAAACAGCTAACAAACAGCTACAAAAAAGCTAAAAGTTTGCTTTTTGTTTAAAGTTAAAATTTATTCGACAATTAAGATTCATAATAGGTATTGTTGCATCTTTAAATAAAGTTCGCTTTTGACAATTTGCATAAATTAACGGTACTTTATTTGTGGGAACAACACTTTACACTTACACTCTCTTCTAGTTATTTCTATAACATTTCTCTATGTCATAATCAGGTAACCCTCAATCACCATGGCGTTAGGTCGCCCTCTACTGGTGTAGTACTTTCTACGCAGAAATGAATATGTAATCATTATCCACGATACCACAGGAATTGACCATTTAAAAAAGGTTCAAGTACTGTACAATAATTCTTTACTCTGAACAGTTTTATATTTTAATATTTAGGACCACAGTTCCAATCACAAGGAACCAAATAAAAAAAAAAGTCCAATAGTAGAAGAGTGACGTCAGAGTAGAAGGTGTCACGGCCACAACGTAACGGACAAGCCGTTAAAACCGAGTTGAACTGAGCTGTAACGTGTCGAGCAGTGGAAAAATTCTTTATTCATAAACACTACTAGTTAAAAGTTTTTATTTAAATACACAGTTTCTCATTTAAAACATTTTTCAAAGTAGCCAAACTTGGCTTTGATTACTGCTTTGTACACTGCTGGCATTCTCCCAGTGAGCTTACTGGTGCAATCACTTGAAATAGTCTTGAACTACTTTCACTCTGTAGTGTAGTCCCTACTCAATTGGACTTGGGTAGAGTGATCATGGTGCAGCAAGGTCATCGCTCGCCATGGCCAAATATTCAAGACGTGGAGATGTGTGTGTTTGAGGTCATTGTCCTGTTGAGAAATAAGTTATGGGATGGGATGCTGTGTCACTACAGGATGATGCACTAGCCAGTGGTCTTGAGTTCTGATACGCCTCACAATATATGTAGATGCCAACATTGTACCAAATATCTCAAATATAGACCAATACATTTCTCAAATGTAGACAAATCTCACATTTTCCTTTGAGGACATCAGAAAAGGCCTCACTTTCCTGGCATGGTCTCATAAGGAAGTTTCTTTTCAAAGTTCTAAGTTTTTCGAAACTGACTGCACTTCACATTCATTCTGTGATGTGAATTCTAACCGATATCAAACAGGGCAGTCAGGTTGGTACACAGCACAACACAACTGATGCTCTCAACTCCATTAAGACTGCATGACAGGCACCATCTGAACCATCTGATCAGGTTCCGTACACCTGTGAGGTGAAAACCATTTCTGGTGACTCCACCATAAAGCTCAGTAAGAGAAGGTCACTAATTGCAGTGCTGTCAATAACACAAAGGATGTCTACTTTGCGGGGTCTGAAATACAAAAGTTATTTCACATTTTGAAAACAACCCATTAAAATATACTTTCTGCTTTAATTCCAGAATAATTTTCAGCCACATTTGTATGTTAATACCTAAAGATTTGAAGGAGCAAACTGTACAATAAATCAATTCTTTTTTCTTTTTTTTCTATGCAATAAAAAAGATCAAATGGGTGAAATTAAGATTTACAACAAAAATGCAACCGCAAAAAAAAAGTTTTAAAGTATAAACTCACCTCGTTGAAGCTGGCTTCTATGCGCTTCCGCTCTCTGTTGATGAAAAGGGATAAAAATCATTTTTTGATTCCAAGTTTCCTAGAGCATTCATTCATAAAAGATTTGAGTAGTTATGGAAAAAAACTTTAGACAGCTTGTTTTGTTTTGTTTTGTTTTTAAATATAAAGTGTGTTACATGAATCTTAACTTTATATCTTTGTTTACATTTGCAACGTAAGTTTAAATACAGTAGTTCTTGTAAAGAAAAGTGTTTTTCCTCATGTTTCCGGCATTCACCAGCAGATGTCAGCAGCACAATCCTCTACCACAGGAAACAAGGCCAATAAAGCAGATTGCAGAATTATCATTAAACAAACATCCTTAATTATCCCGTGCAGTGTTTCACACATCTATAAAGACACGCCAGAGCCATGTTTAATGTTTTTAGGACTTTCTGGAAAGGGGAATTGTTTGTCACTTTAGATACGATTAGATACAAGTCTGTATGATTTATCTAAAAGCCCTAGTTCCAGATGCCGAGTTGTGTTTCCAGCTGATGTTTTGCCAATGATTACCATGGACAGGCTGACGGCAAGCTGTGTAAATACTCATTAGGAATTCATGACTGGGTCCAGAGCCCCCGGCTTCAATTAACCCCTTTTCATGTTCAGCCCTACCTCACTATCTATTTATTTTCTCCAACGTTCCCTCTCATACATGATTTACTGTCACAACCCTATCATCAGATTCTCTCTTAATGACAATGAGCGTGACTATCTTTGATTGATTTGTTAACCGCAGGCTGCTCTGAACCAATTCACTCGCTTGTTTTTCATATCTACCGGTAATAATATTTATGTTTGCATTAATTGTGCACTTTTTTAATCTTGGAAGAAAATGTACTTAAACCATAAGTGTTGATTCTTACAAATCCAAAGCTTAACTGATCACAGTTCCAATATGCAATATAAATAAATAAATGAATAAAAACAATGATACATTTTTATCCTGAGATAAAAACATAATAAAACAATCATCTCTTTAATGAGTACTTCTTATCTCAGCAGCCTTCCTGCCCTTGCCTTGTCTACACAAAACTTTAAAACCACATTAAGCACAGTCTTTTTTCGGAAATTCTGTTAATTCTGAAACCCATAATCCAGGTAAGAGCAGTGCCGGGTGTACTTGTAGTTAGGTATAGATCCAGGGCTTTGACAAATAATCCAAAACTTTGGATTCACAAGGATCCACCCTTACATTCTCGGTATGCATAGCAGGAAGTAACTGAAACTGCAGTTCATTGACTGGCCTCTGGAGGCTAGTGTCAGAAGGGAGCAGATTCCTCAAGAACTCATCAAAATTCGGCATACAAGTGTAGGGTACCAAGACCAAATTATAAGTAATGTGGATTGCGTTTTGAAAATTGTCTGGAAGTGGAAGTTTCGCAAAAACCTCAAAACAAGGGCACTTTTGCTCATGTCGTACTTTAGCACACTCCTCCAAGAGATTTCATCTCTTCGTCTCCAATCTGCACCAGCAATATCTAAAGGTATATGGGATGTTAAATTGCGAAGCATTTTTCATTTCGTTTCACGATGCGCGGATGACGTTTGTCAAAAGTTGAAATTTTGACAAAAACAGGAAGTTGTTAATAAAATGTCCGATCAGGTTCAAATCCGTCATGCATGTCAAGAGTCCGTGTCTGAAGGATTCCATGAAGTGAAATTATAGCGCCACCTAGTTGTGTATATATATTACTGCTATTTAAGACTGTGTTTAAAGGACATGCTTGAAAATTATTCAGACCAAGACCAAAAAAAAGTCTATTGGAGCGAGTTTCTAAAACCAACAGGAAGTGAATTAGTTTGTTTAAAAAAACCCTTAAAATGGCACTTTTGCATGTCTTAGACTTTAACGAACGAGACTATATCTGTTCACCACAAAACTCCATCAGACTTAACTTGAGGTATGTGGGATAGTAAATTGTGAAGGGTTTTTGACTTCGATAAACAACGTAAGCATCAGCCGCCGAAAGTCAACACTTCACCATAAACAGGAAGTTGTTATAACTCACTTATACAATGTCTGATCGATCCCAAATTTACCAACTATACTAAAAGTCCAAGTCTGAACACATCTACAACTTTAATCATTGGTTATAGCGCCACCAAGTGATCACAGGTGGAACAGCATTTAAAACTGATAAGGTACTAATTTTCACCAATTTTGACATGTGTTACCAGAATATTGGCCAAAACAGTCCCAGAAATTATTTAGACTTAGAAATATTTAGACGCGTTAGTGCCCCCTGTTGGTCATGATGCTTTGAGATGAGTTTTTCTTATTTGAGTTGCCTGTATCATTTGGTAATTTTAACAGTTCTCACTTGAATGCGTCTTCTTACTAAGGATCAGTCGTAGAGCGTATTGCGATGGCGCCTGAAGTGCTCGAGCCCTTGATCGCTGCTTGCAGCTTTAATTAAATATTAAGCTTTGACCATAGTACCTCCAATGAGGTTATATCAGGCGAAAATGTTTAGGCACTATGGATGCAACGTTATACAAAGCTTATGGTTTGGTACATACGAAACATACTTGGTTGTTAGCCACAGTTTTCGGTTCAGTTCTGATGGCTTACCAAATTGTAATTTAAAAAAAAAAATCATTCTTTGTATGGATCGCATGAATAGATAAATAATGGGCGTTCATAGAATTCACTTAATTTGCTACCCCAAACATCAAGACACATCTACAAAAAAATTCACTTTAGATTAAAACGATAAAAGAAACAATAGTAGCAAGGTGGACATGAGCTTCTTCAGCAGCGAGCAGATTAGCGCAGGAAGAGAGAGATTTAAGGCAGGCAAAAGTTACGGGTACCTAGGGGTCCTGAAACTAGGAACAGCTGTCTGAAGATGACGCTTGTGTTTTATAATTTACCTTTTGCATAATAACATCTGATGAAACATCGCTGGCACATGGAGACATTTTTTTTACTGTTCTTTTTCCATCTTTGTCATATTCATCTGCAAAGATAGCAAAAAAGTTGATGCCGTCTTCTCAGCGCTGACAGTTCCTCTCTAGATGTGAGAAACAACCTCTAACTTTAGTGCTTGCTGATTCAGGCAACACACTGAAATGCTAATGTGTTTTTCTCTCTAAACTAGGGCAGTATTTATGAACAAACCAACAGAGCGATTTCATTACACAACATATGAAATGTGGTTTTGGTCTCATTCAAAAATTCCTTATCCAAAATCTGTCATCAAAGAGGTTTGGGAATATCACTTTCCCAGAACTGTCTTGACTGGCTGCATTGTCAAGATCACGTGACTGTGCATATCCCGTTTCATCTATGTTTTCTAAGACGCAAGTAAGACGAAAAAAGGCCGTCATCTAATGCAGCAACTTCCATTTTTCTTTTGATATTTGGCGCCAGTTGGATGGAAACGTTGCTTTATTCGCAAATATTTTATGCAATATCCAAGTTTTGGGCATAAATTTAATTCACATCTTTGGATGGAAACATAAGATGGATATATGATGGGTTTACTCTTACTGTCTCCCAGCAGCTCCTCTGACATGAGTCCATCCTGTCTGTTGCCAAGCACGAAGGCCAGGAAAGAGAGAATGAGGGCATCCAAGATGCCCATAATGGCCAGAATGTATGCCCAGCGCACCGAGCATGCTCCGATGGTGTATTTGTCTGTTGCTTCACCACACATCCTCTTGACCTCATCAGCATCCCAGCCATCAGGGTAGATCATACAGCCCAATACCAGACATGTACCTGAGGGTGAGAGACGCCATGAATGAGTTTTTCATGTGAGAAACTGCAGAATGTATTGGATGAGAGCATTTGCTGAGGTAAACGTACAGTGTTTGACTATGACATGGCTGACTGCTCAGCTCAATGAGTAATGAGGAACTAGTTCTATCACACAAGGCCCAAATTGATGATGTTGTCTATTGTTGGTTGTGTTTACACATTGGTTTCTGCTACATGTGCATTAAAATTGTCAGATAAATCTTTCAGCCCTTAAACTTTTTTTGTTTCGGTGGTAAAACCCTACTGTATGGTGTTTATTACACATTTGGTTCTTTTATTGTGCTTAACTTAATGCACCTAGATGAATGTTTGGTCTAAATGCAAAGAGTTTGGTCCCAAAACATGGTGAATGCCATTTTTTAACAAGTTGCTGCCAAAATTAGCTTCACTTTTGGCCCCTATTCAAAAGTTCTTTTTATTTATTTTTTTTCTTGATATCACCAAATATTGCTTCCATGTGTCTTATCTTTTTTCTCAAAACTTGACCAGTTCTTATTTCCTACAAAAAAATCATTTGGACCAATCCACATCGCTCTTTTTCAATCACATGACTGTCATGGCGGTATTCAGCGTTTATCTTTAGTTAGCAATAATATTTTCCATGAAACACAACTTTTCAAATTATCACTTGAAACTAAGTTTTCAGTTATATAGTCAAGCACTGAAAAATAGAATTTAATTATGTTCATTATGCATGTTGATCAGAATGTAAATTTGTTTGATTCATTACTATCAAATGAAACCGAAAAACACAACAAAATTAAGTTCAAAGCATTATTTTTTTTTTTAAGTGTGGGGACTGAAGACCAGTGCTGGCAAAAACATGGACAAAACTAATGGCATCACCCATTTTTGACTTATTTCTTTCAGAAGGATTTCTAAACAGATTTTGTAGTGCCATAACACAGTGCCATATCGTGCTTAACAGAAATATAATAATCAATCCAAGCAGTGCTCAGTTTTCAAAATGTATAGTTAAAACAGGGCACAATCAGAGATAAAAAAATTAACTTTCAAGAATAACGTAAAAACATAATCAATTAAATAAAGTAAATGCATCACTATAGAAATAAATGTAGACCTAAATAATAAAACAAAAGAATAGATAAATAAATATGATACAACTAAACAGTAACGATCCCTGCAAACAAATTTATACAAAAAGGAAATTTTATAAAGTTAATAAAATTCACATGGTACGGTTCAGAAGAAAATACGTACACTTTTATTGTATCATAAGCGGTGGAAAACGGAAACAAAATAATTACTAAAGTTAAAGTTATGTTGTGGTCTGTTATTTTCTACTGATCTGATATTGTAAACTATGAACAGACTCAACTTGAAGCTGCTTTGTTCTGTGTTTTTCTCCCTCTGTTCTGTGACAGCCTAATGCTTGAGTTTAGTGCAGTACCATCTTGTCTTGTGCATAATGCTCCTGTGTGACATCAGTAAAATCACAACGAATCTGAATCGCTATAGAAACAGGAATCACAAGACCATCAAGGAGCATGTCCGGGTCAGGGCTTCAGTTTCATTAGCCATGGAGGAGGTCAGTGAGCAGAAAAAAAGGAAATTATTGCATGTTACTGGTGGAAAAGCTGGCTGTGCTTTCAAAGCTGCAACACTCAGGGACATATAAATGCATATTGTGTGGAAAATGCTTATAAATAATAGAAAGCATCAGCATTTTCACATGCTCTCTGAAGCCTGCAGCACTGCACCACACACATATACCGTAGTAATGAGGAGCTCTCCTTCACTATCTTCGTAAATAACACACACATGCACAGGGCTGAGCTCTGATAATGAGCTGTCCTTATCGCAGCTATACTCTGAATGACAAGCTGTCCTTTTTTATCTCATTCTTTTAGTTTCCTGGCTATAATTGCAGCACAATTGACTGAAGATGAAAAAGGCAAGCTTCGTGGTTCATCACAGGCTTCTCTCAACCAGATGAGGCTGCAGTGGCATTGTGCAGGCTTTGATTTAGCTCCCCCTCACTCATGCTGCATCTGGGTCAGTGCAATGCTCTGAATGCAGATGCTCAGAGTGGCACATCCCAGATGTGTTTGGAGATACAGGCTATAAATAAATGACGTTAAAAGGGGAAAAAATTGCTTGTGTGAGAAGGGGTTTTGGAAAAAAGACCTTGATTAGTCTTTTCTACTCTCAGATATCTATTTTTCATGTTCTCTTGTAATCTCAGCCAACTCTTTATTAATGCAGATCCCTGCAGGTCAGGATTCAGAGCTATCCTGGACAGCGCTACTTCGAAAACTTGCTCCTTTACTCATTGGGTTGTAAATTTTAGACTGAACTTGTGTCGGCCTCAAAAACAATCCATGCTTTTTCTGAACATGTCCTTTTACCCCATGCAGTTGATGAGGAAATCTGGTGATTTTTCTCAAAACGACTGGATTTTACTCCAAGTGATGTCATATTTTTTAATTAAATATATTCAGGGAAACAATTATTTGGCCCATGGCTATTTTGAAAGTTTGCCCACAGAGATTATGTAAAATAATTGACACTGCTAAATGTCAACAAAGTTTCTGGTGTTAACTTTTATTTTAATTTTCTATCTTGTGTTCAAAGCCTCTTGTGGAAATCATACTAATTCTCTGTGTATGTACAAAGCTGCAAATGTGCCTATGCACTAAACTAATTGATATGTATGACACTCAGTGTACACAGGATTCCACTCAGATTCTCTTTGTACTTCCCAATGAATGGGAAAATGAAAGCATGTGCATGAGCACAACATCCCACCCCGCATTTACACTTGAACATGCATTTGAATTTGTTACTAAAACGTAAAGGAAAAATAGCAAGGACCAAAAATCTGAACCTTATAAACAGTACTTTATAGAAACTGAATTTCTGGTCCTAATGGCCTTTTTCATGCGGCGGCCATTTTAAGAATGAAAGACCAACATCCACGGATTTGATAACAAAAAGGTAAAAAGCTGTTGGGATTACCAAAGTCTACATCACCAGTATAGAAATGAACTTTAAATATATTACTTAATTGGGCAGATAATTACTGACTACAATGCATTCCTACAGAGTCGAAGTAGGAACCTCCACAAGATCCTTTTTCTAGATTTCCTTCATACTACTTCTGGGTTTCTTCCCACCAGATGACGTCCTGCATGAAAAAGGGGAATTGGCAAAAGTTTGGAAAGATCTTTGTAACCTTGCCTCTGGAAATGTAAAGCTTATCTGATGCAGTCAACATCACAGGTTCTGTAAACTAATGACATCCCATCGAAAAGGTGGTCAGGCACTCACCAGCTACTTTAGTAGGTACACCTGTCCAACTGCTCGTTAATGCAAATTTCTAATCAGCCAATCACGTGGCAGTAACAGAATGAACTTAAGCATGTCGACACCTTGCCGCCCACGTGATTTCATCTTTGCTTAATTTTTATTATTTAACATTAGACAGAAACATTGTTTTTATGTGAGAATGAGTTGAATAAAATGATTATTTGTGATTTATAAAATTTAATTTACATCTATAAGTTCAAAGTCCAAATCCTGAACCTGTTGTCATACCCAACCTTCCCCCACCTAATTTTCCTGTCTCCACACTGTCCCAAGTTCAAATTAAAGACAAAATGGCAAAAGGTAATCTTAATTTTTTTTTTGTTAATTCTGCCCCACCCAAATAAATTAAACTGAAGATTCAGTGATATAACAATTGTTTAAAATCTAATTTTTTATATTATTAGAGACTCGTTATTATCTACAATTTACAGTTTAACATATAATAACATAAAACTTTAGGGTAGGAAGAAAACAGCCATCTTCAAATTTATTTCTATAGAGTGATTTTTTTTTTTATTATAATGTTAAAAGAGCTGTACAATCAAATAAATACCTACAACACACACAACACATTTTTAAGTAATTGGAAAATAAATATGGTATAAGTTGTGATACAAAAAAAGCAACACTGGAAACTGATGAATGTCTGGAGACAGCCTGTTCCTCCAGTCTAGTGGCGAATACTCGATTACTCCTGGGGTCACACACCTCAGAACACATTTTTGAGACATTTATATATTGGTCTCTGTCTGCTGAAGACTGTAACCTGAAATAATTTACTTTATTTTACAACAATAAAGGGTTACCGGTAATTTTCCAAAATTTGGGTCGTCTGTAAGTGGTTTCGGGAATGTGTCAAAATGTTAATATGCAGCGATATATTGTTTTGATTCAAACCCGAAACACGTAGTGGCTAAATAACTTCTAGAAAGAGTATTATTTGAATGGGTAATGAAGGATACCACACACATTTGGTTTTGGAGAAAGACGTGTTTCGGGTTTCGGGTGATCAGGTAAGCGATACTATCATCTACTTTTTATAGAGATGAAGATTAAACCTGTACATTCCCACATGGCTGGGAAAAATTATTATGGGGCAAATACAAATGAGTTTGCTGCTGTGATCATAAGGTGATGTTAGGCTTTATTTGGGGACCACAATATCTGCAGCTGTTTAATTGCACTCACACTGTTAACCACAGACCGTAATTAATAAAGTCGAGAAGTATCCAAGCAAATTCTTCACGTCTACATTCCTCTCTGAAGCACAAATTTATTTTTTCCCAAAGCAGCTACCTACCCTCTCAATAATTTATTAAATCCTGCTGAGACTTTCAGGTGTTCTGACACTTTAAGTATTGCTCCAGAATCATCTTATCTGCAGGATGCAAAGAACTGGTGGACTGAGAAGGAGCCAATGACTGTGAAATGTAAGCCGGTGATGGCTTTATACACAAGTAGCAGGATCTTAACCTTGATTCTAAAATTCACAGGGAGCCAAAGCAAAGAGACTAAGGTTGTATCATGTGTTTATCCTTCATGGTTCCAGTCAGAAGCATTTTGCACCAGCTGGAGTCCACTATACTCTTCATTGCTTTATGACTTTTTCGAAGTCGACAAAAGATAAAAAAGTCTGGAAAAATTTGAAGCTTATAAGAACAATGTTACATTATTACAGCAATTTATTTAGTTAATCTGAGTGCTGCATTAATAATAAGCATAAACTGGGACGGAATATCAGGTGGAAAGGTGGTCCTTTACAACATTATCATGCGCTATTGGTATTGTTTGATAGCGGAGTCATTTTAAAAGCAGACTTCACAACATTTGCATCTGTGGCAAGTGTCTCCAGCAATGAGTGTCAGCAGGAAAGTGGATAAATGTAAATAAAGAAAACATTTTGCTTTTGTTTTTATGTTCCATCTACTCTTAAGGAGGTTGTGTAGGTTTGTGATGAAGCATTGTAAATTTGTATTCATATGCAAGGTAGCAGTGAAGCATAGAAAAACACCCTGTTCTTGTTCCCCTAGCATAGCTTGACCTGGCATCTGTTTAGACATGTGAGGAAAGCTACACACACACAGCAGATGATGCAGGAGAGAGACAAGATGAATGAGAGCAGAACAAATTATATATGTTTGGAAAAAATTCGGTCACTTCTCGGCTTGTGAAGCTCCTTAGTATATTGTCAAACAGGAATAGAGGAGTGGAGGCTCTGGGTTTGCGTTTCATCCACAGAATTCCTTCACGCTTGTGTAATGGAAAAATAATTTCTTTGTCATCCATGTATACACTTCTATTGTGATTTAATTAGTCAAATGATTCTTGTGCATATATGATTTCTGTATACAGTTTTATTCTGGGTCTTCCTCTTGATTTTCCCTTGAATATGTCTCAATGTCATTTAAGCCCAACCTTAACATCTTGTACTGTGCCTTGAAGCTTATCCTCCTGTGCTCCATGATACGAAGATATGAATATCTCTAGAACCCTATAGGCATCACACCAACACACCATAACATCTCTGACCAGAACGTAGGAATCAACTCTGGCTCCCGACATCCTACATACGTAAGGAGTCTAATCGGAAGGACATGAAAGACGCACAGGAGGGTGGTCTCCACGTTACAAATAGAGGGCTCCAGAAACTGTCAGACATGTTCACATTGAGAACGCTGTTCTCTGTGTTTTGTGGTCTTCTCACTGTGAATCATCAATAAAGAAGCTTCTTTCTTAAAATGGTTTTCTGTGCTGTTTGTTTCCTCAAGACGGTCTCTCTCTCTCTCTCAGCAAGGTGAAGGCTCATTTCCACCACACTTGTTGTTCCTTGCAGTGAATAATGAGGCAAATTAAAGTTAAAGAGAAAAGATGGTGTGTACCCATAGCAAAAAACACCGTTCAACCAATTTGTTACTTATTACCAGTGTATATCTTCGAAAAAAATATTGACTCTACGATTTTAATCAACCTTCAGTTTAACACAACAATATAGATTTGGAAAATCCCTGAATCGTTTCTTGATGCACACGCTTCGCGTAAGAGGAAATGAATATTCACCTCTCGTTTAAAAACGTTGTTTAAAATAAACTGTGTGCACCCTGTTATTAATGTAGATGTGTATTTCAGTAATAAACGTAAGTAGGAGAGTTTCAGTTACCAGCATTTATATCAAAATATGGATTCCATGTCTGAAAAACGTGCATTTTAAATGAAACATTGATTCAAAATCGACTCTGTTGAATCTACCAGTAACCCCTTTTAATTCTCCCTTAGCAACAGTAGGGCAACGCTTACTCTCAGTTCACATTTTATTGATTGCAAGAAAAAAAAGTTTTTATGATTGTTTGTCATTATCTATGGTGGATGATATTCAATAGTAGTTCTTAGTTATTCATTCATTCATTTTCCAGCGCTCATTGGGCGAGAGGCAGGGGAAACATTCACTCACACATTCACACTTAAGGGGAATTTAGATTATTCAATTAACCTGCCGCATGTTTTTGGGATAATGGGGGAAACCGGACTACCAGGAGGAAACCCACACAAGCACGGGAGCATGCAAACTCCTTCCAGGAAGCCTCGAACCGACAACCTTCTAACTGGAAGGCCATAGTGCTAGCCATTTTATGCTATTTAATTTCTAAATATTGAGGCTGAGAAAGCAGACTTTCAGATCTTCTTAGCGAGTGTGGCCTCCTTCTCACTGTCATGTCAGCCCTTAAGGCCTTTAAACACTGATCTGAAATGAGATTCGCACAAATTTTTGAAAAAGATTTTTCTCACACAGCTCACAAAAAACAGTCATGGTGTCTTTAAAACAAGTATTTAACATTGAAGTTTGTAAAACACAGGTGCCACTACATGCTGTAAGCCACAATAGCATAGTAAACAGCATTGACTGTATATAGCGTCAGTGACGTCACCCATTGGTTTCTGGCAAAGAGAAATGAAGCTAAAAAGTGGGCATCACCAGCAGTTGACTCCCCTTGAGAAACCCCGCCCTTAAATTATGCACAACTTTAAGGCTTAATAAATCTTAAACCAACAACAAAAAAAATCACCTCCTAAGAGTGTTCCTGAAGGTCAAATCTAGAGATCTACATCAACAAAACTATTGAAACTAGGAGTGGAAATATGAGTTTTTTTAGCTCCAAAGTTGGGAATTTTAACATGGGAGTGAATGAGAACCTGCTCTGTTTTGGAGCCAGTCTTTAGCAGCAGATAGAGGAACTGCAGTCCAAGTCATTTCCTATTAGGCTTCAAGAAGGAAAGGTTCGGCCGCCATTACGCTTGCTGTGTGACAGAGTCTGACAGCAATGACAAACCACACCTCCCACTTTTTCAAAAATGTGCGGTTATGAAAACAAAAAAATGAAAACAGTGCTGTAGTTATTTGTGGAACGACAGCATAACATGTACAGAAAAGTACCCGTTTTTAAAATAACTGGGTGGGTACATATGTACATTCCCAATCAATTTGGCCATAAAGGGCAAAGAGTTATGATGCAATGAGTTTAATAGACAAGTGTCTTTTTTTCCTCTCAACAAAAAGTCATCGCCTAGATTTATATTTACACATCCTTCAGATTCTTGTGCTCAGACGACAGCTGTGTATAGCACTAGTTTCTTACAATTATCAGCCAGGAATTTTAGAAGTGTTTAGCTTGTAATGACTAGAAAAATGTAGAAAGGTGAGGATCTGCTCGGAACAGCTAGATTTGTTTCAGAATTAAAAAGAGCCCCTTACAATTCCAATCACAATCAAGCATTCAACAGTGCCACGATACAAGCTTGAACAAATCCAATGAACAGGAGAAGAAACAAGCAAAAACATAATAGGGTTTTTGTTGTATCATAAACACCAGAGAGTTGCCTTGTGAGGAGTGAGCCGGCGTTGTCATGGAGACGCACAGTGCGTTGGCAATCTACAGATGTGTGTGGAAGGGATTGGTGAGTTATTGACTGCAGAGCTTCTTGACTCCACCCCCTCTGTGAACCCATCGTATCCAAGCAGCAGAACTGACACTCTCTGCACTTTTCTCCTGCTCCTGCTAGCTATTTTGGGATAAATACTTACCACTCGTATTTTTTCTGCATCATAAAGCATCTAAAAAGCATCTACTGTATGCTACTATTCTGTACCTATCAGATTGCACATGACTTTTAATTTCTAAAATAGAACAAAAAGTGGTTTTATTCATTTTTTCTTCTAAGGCCATGTTTACACATACCCAGTTTTTTATGTTATTTTTGTGCATTTGTTTGGTGATCAAACATGCGCATGTTATGCTGTAAGTCACAATAGTGTAATAAGCAGCAACGTAGTCCTCACTTCGGCTGCCATTACACTTCTGTTTGTAAACAAATGAGTCACAGAGTGTGATGACAACTACAAACTCCACCTCCTGAACACAAAAAACTCTGCTTTCCCTGTCCACACAAACACCAGCTGCAGAGCCTTTCAAATACGATTCATCTTGGCCAGTGTTTTTTCAAAAATGCTCAGTTACATGAAAACGGCGCTGTGGTTACTTGTGGACGTACAGTGTAACTACACTGAAAAATACCCATTTTCAAATCAACTGGGTACTTGTGGACAGGGCCCGGTCACCTATTTTTCCCAAGTGGATTCACAGTTAGCCAAAATGATCTGTTGGTGGGTGTAAAAATAAACAAAACAGTCTCTATCCAGTGGACAACTTTTTTCAATACCATCTAGAAATGTTACTTAAGTTAAATACTTTCACAAATAACCAGGTCTGAAAAGGGGAGTCTGATATCGGTTTTCTGATAGCACTCAACCTCCCCTTCATGAACACGTAGAAAAGTGCATGTCCCTTTATTCTCTGTTTATATGTTTTGAGGAACAGGTGGAATAATTCCTTATTACTGTGTGCAAGAATAGCCACGTTAAGCAAACTTAGCAGTCTTGTCAAGAGAGATGCAACACGACCATTTAGAGGCCGGAACATGGATGGTGATCAATGTGTCTTTTTGTGTCTAAAAGCAATATTTTAAAAAAGGGTATGAAAGTTTTTTCCTGACAGGTGGAAACCAATAAATGTGAAAACTGAGTCCAGAATTAGAGGTTGTTCATCAATGACAAATGCTCATAGAAGTGCCTATATAATGCAGTCCTCCTTTCAAGAGCTCAGTGGTGTTGTGTTGGCACAGCTCATCTAAATTCAGAGATAATCTCTCGCTCATAGGTTCTCCAAACTAGGCAGCACATGCTTCTTTGAATATTTTACACATGCTCTTTTCTTTCTGAAGAGCATTTGAAGTTGCTGATGGGATTGTTTTAATATTCCTCTGTTGTGACTCGGAGCCCGAAAGCATTTTATCAAGAGTGCACTGTGCTGAGATCAGTGTGTGCTACACCCTGGGAACAGGGATTATATGATGACTGATTGATATGGGACGTCATCTGTCAAACACAGATCTGACGACTCTACTACCTGATGGCAAGTGTCTTTGAAGGCAGTTTCAAAAGGACCCTAATGATAAATCACAACCAATACAAAAATGCCTCTAAAAATAATAATTTCTAGCAAAAATGACCCCTGACTATACTTTGTGTAGTCTTTATATAGATAAATATAGTGACAAATATCAATCAGATGAAGCATTTAGTTGCTATAACTGATTGAAGGGTCACTGTGATCACAAGAAATGTTGAAGCTGCTAAGGTCTTTTAAATGGTTACTAGGCTTTTAGATTTCTGTAGTTGCGGGATTATTCAAAGTATACCTGCTGTAAGAGGTGCAGGAATTATTTGAACTAGTTTCTGGTTTGATGTGAGTTTTTAAATTTATAAAAGGGGGTGTAACGATACTCTCAAACGCAAACCTCGTTAAGAAGTCTACAATACGATAGGCATCACTATATTTCACAACACTATTAAAACTGTTTCCTTAATGAACCATCACTGGGACATTTTTTCAATGTTTTGAGATCACTAAGAAGACTAGGGTTTAGTTGGGTTAATATGAGAGCATTTGATACCATCCATCCACTAGGGGGCATTGGTAATGTTTCTATTAAGTGATCTTTTTAACTCTAGAACTAATTTTATAACCTTTCTCGTTTGATGTGAGAAGAGGATAATTGTCTCCTAGTAAATATTACATAAAACAAGAAGACATGGTAAAGAAGTTTCAGAAGTGACTAGAATCCCAAGCACTCCAAGAATCAAATACACTTCAGCTCCTAGGTGATATCCCTAGTAGCTCCATGACACGTATTGTGAAAAATTTGTATAGCAATACATTGTGCCACGGTATATCGTTACACCCCTAATACATGCTAAAGCACATGTGTCAAACTCAATTCCTGGACACTTTAAGTGCAATGTTAATGAAGCATGCCTTCTCAAGCTATGTAGCCTTATTTGAAGGATACATGTCTATGTTTTGGTGCTAAACTTTGCGGGACTCTTGTCCTTCATGCTTTTAATTTGTCACCCTTATGCTAAAGTGTTGTAGATACATGGTTGCTAGGATAGTTTAGCTGGTTACTGGTATGCTGAGGGCTCCTAGAGTTATTTTCAAGAAAAATAAATCGCTTTAAAATAACAATTTTATTCAAACAAATCAGAGATTGGACTTTTGTGTTAAATCGCCCAGCTCTATTGTTGCATAACAAATTCCCCAGATGCCTGAGTGTCTAATAACAGTGGATCTCTAATCCCTGCTAAGCTATGAAAGTTGAGCGCCACTGTGGCTCCAGCCTTGTTCACACCGTAACAATGTTGTCATTGATCTAATTCATGTAACATCTCTAGGAAATCTGATCAGTATCAAAGCCCCCCTCTGAGTGTTCTACTAAAGTCGATCCAGAAGCGCACCTCGGCGATTCCCATCACAGCATGTGCCATTGCATGCACAAACCACCCTCATCCCACACACTCACCGCTGACACGTGTTTGTGTCCAATTGGGAATATTCATGTAATGCTGCATTTGCACAGAGCCGCTAGGCAGAAAGGGTGGGGGGGGGAGGGGTGTGAGGTTTCCATGGCAACTGCCACAAAGGTGCTTCGGAAATATCCTACTGTATGCAAATTAAGATTTGCACATCTGAAGAGGTCACTGGGCAGATCGTATAGTTGTTTTGTGTGGTGACAAAAAAAACTTGGCATCGGAAAGAAATGCATTGGAAAAAAGCTATTTGCAAATATTAGATTGAAAGTAGATACTGGCACGAGTGAATGTTTATTTAAATGACAAGTCACAGTCAAAATTACATTGTCGCATATTTCGTAAAACAGTTCTTACACTAAAATGGTGTGTGATTCATTTGAATAACCGAATAATTGGGTTGAGCATGGCTCTTGGATTGTTTTTGTAAGAAGTCGCAGTGTAGTTGTTGTTTTGGATTCAACAAACAAAAAGCAACAAAATTGATCGTTAACAAAACTAGTTAACAATTTTCCTTTTCGAATAGTTTTCATGCCACATTTTCTTATCATCAGACAGCTAATCATTTCATCAATTTCCTGGCAACAATCACATATAGTGTTAGAGTCTTAAGCACAATTTTCTCCTTTCTCCATCCCCACAATCACCTCTGCCAATCCTTCTTTCCTTCCCTCTAGTGATGTTTACATCTCCACCACTCTCCCTCTCAGACTGATCCTTCACCAGTGCTTAGATTCCCAGCCTTTCTATTATCACCTCATTTGGTTCTCATTGCTGTCTTGAATTCTTTTTCTGTCAACTGGTGTTGACAATGAGTTTCCTCCGCAGGGTGGCTGGATCAGTCTCTTTGAAGGAGCCGCTGCTCCTCCACAAAGAGAGAATCCAGCAGGGGTGCACCCTGCAGAGGTGTTCTGGGCACGTCCCCCTGAGAAAAACCTAGGACACACTGCAGAGACTATAGGCCTCTACATACCGGTCCAAATTGAGATTCGCACAAACCTACTGATGGCCTCTCAGCAGGGTACTTTTCGTCTGCGTCAAGGAAATATTGATGCAATGACGCTCCCTGCCACCGAGCACTCATCTTTTACCTCCTCTTCACGTCATCAAATATTAATTTTCATTGTTCTTTTCTTTAAGAAAAATTAATCCGATATGTCACTCCGAAACGTTTTCTCATTGGCACCACTAGTTTTAGGTACAATGTGTGATGCCCATGGTTTGATGTCGGTGCCCGAAACTTTTCGGCTCACGAAAAATCAGGTCGATTTGTAGAGGCCTTTTGTCTCCCTGCTCAGCTGGGAACGACTATTCATTGTAGATCTAATTAGCCCTTAGAAGCACCGGTGCGTGTGCCCAATACAGTATCTGTTTTTAATTAAGTAAGAATGACACAATCCACCTAATAATTTTGCCTTCAAATATAGTGTGCAGCTTTCAAAAAGATTATTAGTCTTGATATTTTGTATTTGAAACAAACAATACAAGAGTTATGATGCATAATTTCCACGGTAATTCATATTTAAATGACATAAAATGCATTTTAGACTCCGAATCTGCACCATAAGTGTAGATTTGTACACTGTATAAGGTTTAGGACATATATATTGTATAACAGGATATAATTTTCACATTGTTTTGACTTTGTCTTTGCTTTTTTTATTTTGTCTCAACAAGTTCTGTTCGTTGTCAAGTTTTATGAGATTTTTGCAGTAAAAAAATACGAAATGTACCACTCTGAAATGTACTTTTTGTACAATTTCAAGATTGTTGTGGAAGTATAGTGTATTTAATTAAAAAAATTTTTTTGTAAAGATCGACTTGTTCTAAAAAAAAAAAAAAAAACATCAATTTTAAAGGTAATTTACTAGAGCAAATTACATTAAAAATTAAGTAAAAAACGCTCAAAAATGCCCCAAACTTCTAATGGTTAAGATAAACTATATACAGTGGTGTTGCAATTGCTTTTCAGTCATTTTCAACCTTTGGCAGTTGAAAAACAGATGAACATAATTTCTTCCAGAGAGAAAAAGTGCTGATTCGTGGTGTTGTTTTCTTTCTCCACTGAAACATTTTTCTCTGCAGAGGGTTGAGTGACCTTTTTTTAAACACGCACGTACACCTACACACACACTGCTTTCACTATCCGCTGATGGTCATTCGCTATTGCTGCTGAAGCTGTAAACATCCTTTTTTGCTTCTCAGCAACATTGTTTTTGGGGTAAAAATAGCCGATGCATGTGAGTCTGCATAAGATGGACTCATTAAAAAAGTGATACTTCAGCTTAACCGACGAACCCTTCCTGTTAACATGCAGCAAAACTCAAGTGCAAACCAAGATTTTAAGAGGGTTTTCTTAGGTAGAAATGCAGTTTAATCTATGCAAGACCCTGTTTCTAACTGTGTCTTTAACGTCCAGCTTCATTTAATGAGCAAATAGCAGAGGTCGGTTCATCTTCCTCATCTAAAGCAGGGTCTCCAGCAGGTGCGAGATTTCCCTGTAATTTATTCTGACAGGCCATTGATACATCTGCTAATGGCCTCTGGTCTGCCTCAGACAAAGCCAATCCATTTTCACACTAGACATAGAGAGGACACTGAGAGAAGGGCAATGAGTGACCGGCTGGAAGATGCCCGAGTGTCACTGCTTTAAGGTGTTGTATTCTACCTTGTGGCCACAAGAGGACTGAGAGTAACCATTAAAAGTATGCAACATTTCCTGACTGAATATCCATTGTTGATAAATGCCACTGGGTGCTTTGCGGCAATACTAAACTGGAAATTGATTAAACATTTTTCACTTTGGTAAGGTGGCCAACTAAATATTTCATTGAGAAATGTGGGTTACAACATAACTTGAGAGCTAGAGTTGCATATTGCTAAATACTACTTCAAACAATATACTAATTTTAGAAAAACTAGTTTTTGGTAGGCCCAGCCCTTTTATGACAGACATATTGGTGGTGGTACATAAACTACATCTATAGTTGTTTTTACAGGCATAACGATATTATACATACCTCAAGATTATATCCACGATTCTTTATGTATCATGATATTTAACATAATATTTAAAAAGACACTGAAATGAAAACTCCAGTTTTACAAAAATATTACCTACTACTGAAACTCTTTTGCTTAAACTGTCCAAATAAAATTACATTTAAAAAGTTTACGATTATAAAGCTAAGATCTTCAGGGACCTGTTCCACTAGTTTAGTGTTTAATAGTCCTTTAGGGGGCATCACTAAAGTTGGTGTACGTTGACAAAGGCATCTGCGATTGTTTCTCAATTAAAAGTTCAGTTCTGTTTATCTTGCTTGTTAACATTGTGCATTGTAGCTCCTGAACTATATATCCCAATAAACCCATTATACATATTATGACATTTTTTCTTTGGCGAAATATTGTTATATTAGCTTTGTCTCAATCTAGGTTCTGCATCCTCTGGAGAGTGGATTTCAAGGCTGCTAACATTACAACCCTCCACAAAGGCTTTTCCCATGTCGCCAAAAATCAAAATCCTCTTTTTCCCTAAATTCTGAAGACGAATGACAACAATCATCCGTGGCCTCAGATATGCTTTTCTTTTTTTTTGTTTTCAACACAATCAACACAAAATAGTGAGCAAATAAACATTTGAATTTGTATTTAAATGTAAATAATTTAAAGGTTTTTATGTAAGGACAGCAGTCCAAGGTACAATTAAATTCTGGTAGTAAAAATGCTAGTAACAGTAACACCTAGCCACCTAAAAGTGATGTAGTATATGCTAACTGTTGGTACATGTAGAGAGCAAGGAGCAGACAGAGGAGTTTATAAAATTCTGAGGTCAGAATGAGGGGACAGACCTGGATTGATTGAGACACAGATATTGTTACACCACTAGTTACCTCTACTTTTTCATAGACTTTTTCATTTATCTGACCAGTTTCCAAACATTAAAGATCTAGATATTGCAGCACTTGCACTTATTCATTCAAGATACAACTTGCTTAGTCATCTGACAACACGTATTCGTTTTACAATTTGTTTTACTTTAAACAAAGAATGTAATTTATGAAAGTAAATTTAACATTTCAACAACCCAAGTAGACATGCAGAGTCCCTCATTGAATATGGTCCACTAACAATAAATCTGACATTGATATTAGTTGCTATTAAACCATCATGGTTGTGAACCATTTTGTTGCCCATGCCTGAAGTCTACTGCATACCAGGCATGCAGGGGCAGACTTTCATCATGCCTTTGTCTTCAGAAGCTAGTTTTATCTGCGAGGGAAGGATGGATGGTGTTTGAGGTTTGACGGATCAAAGACAACCATCACTGACACATCACATCAAAGGGTCTGTGTGAGAGAAGCAATACCCAAGTCTGTATGAAGTGTTATTCTCTCAGGCTGCTGTTGAGAAGTCAGTCTCCCACTGGACACAGTGAAACCCAAACACAAGCAAATGTGATTTTCAAGTTCTAGCCTGTAGCAGCATATGAAGTCAAAGCCACCAAATATTAAATTGATCCTCAATGTATATGAGATTTTTATGAATTACACCTCGTTCTCAAGCTCAGTTCTACATAATTGGCTGCATACCTAATTTGCTTAAGAGCCATTCATTCATTCATTTTCCAACACGTTTTTTCCCTTTTTTGGGATCACGGGGGTAGTCGGTCTCTAGTGCACATCGGGCGAGAGGCACGGGTACACCCTGGATTGGGGTACACCACCAGTCCATTGCAGGGCAACATTCACTCACACATTCACACCTAAGGATAATTTAGATTATTCCATTGACCTAAGCACATGTTTTAGGGATTGTGGGGGAAACCAGAGTAGAAACCCACGCAAGCACAGGGACATCTTAAGCTTCCGTCTAAGAAGCAATTCTGGCTAAAGGCTCCAACACACCAATCAGAATTTTTGATCCAAAGTTTCATGCAACAACGGACCTCGCATTGACGTATCAGCTCCATTTTTCACAAAAAGATGACCAATGAAAGCTGGCTCTTTTGGTGATGTGAGTAGGACATAAAAGAACCACTCTGTGGAACTCATCCCACATTTTCATTCCTACAGGAAACAGGAAAGAAATACACGCCACAAATCCTCTCTTCTCTTCATTTTTGTCAATCAGCTACCTGTGATCAGCCACCAACAGTATAAACTGCTCAACATCCACGTTTTTTTCTATGTGCTTTTTATTATTTTTTTCTCTGTTGTCATCCTCTTCTTTCCTGTTTCCCTGTTTGCTTCCCCTCTGTTGTACCTCAAACGCCATCTTCAGTCAGGGAGCATTATTGTATAAATATTTCCTTGACCCAGACGAAGCGCACCCTGTTGACGAGCCATCTGAAGATTTGTGAGAATCTCAATTCGGATCAGCGCGTAGAGGCCTGAATAGTTGTCTCGATGGAAAACTATTTGGTTGGAACTTGCAATAAACAAAATAAATTCAAAATCAAGCATGAGACAAGAATATAACTAACACAAAATTAATAAACTTGGGAGTAAGTTATAACATATGGCAACCAAGTAGTGGTAGCAGGGAGACCAAGACGTTTGGATTGAAAGCTTTGAAGATCCCCTCTAATCTTTATTCCTAACCAGCTTTTCAATGCACTACAGCAGTCTAAGGTTAAGGCTTTTTACCGACATTGCGGCTAAAGAAAGCTAATCTGATCATAATACACTAATGCTGGTGACAAAAAACCTCAGGACTGGCCAACACTGGGATCAATGCGGATCTTCACAAAGCCTTGGGTGACGTTAGCAAGAGTAGAGTCTGTTTATAACAGCAGGCATTCAATTATCTGTTTGAGGTCAGCATGCACATTTTGGTCTCAGCCAAGATTAGCTAATCATCACTCTGCAAAGAGGCGAGCGAGAGCCAGTTTCCCTACGGCTGCACTAATGACATTAACTCCACATACAAATGCTAATCAATCCACTAAAAGCTTAGCTGCAGCCATCAAGCACAATTAAGAGACGACAACCTACATCCGGTGTGTGCAGATGCGGTTTTGAAACATCGTAATTAGTTTGAGACTTGTATCATGAAAGTGACTTTGAGTTGAATGTAGCAGGCCTGATGTGCTCATCAGCAGGCACAGATCAAGGCAGAGGGGATTAAAGCTTGAGTGTTAATGGGGCATAGGTATTTTTAACCACTCTGTGCTAATCTCCAAAGCCAGGTTTCTGATACTTGACTAGCTGAGAATTGATTCATTTTGCAGGATCCAGTTCTTCTGGCTGAACAATGGTTGTGTACCATTTGATTTCTCTTTGAGTTTGTCTGGAGGAACTTCAGTTTTAACTGCAGCATAGAGAGATCATCTACCCTGGTAAAGAAGGAACCATTATGATTAGTATTGCTTAACCCCAATTAACAGATCAGGCTCTTTGCATTGGACAAATAGGTGGCAGTCCATGGTGCCCCCTGGTGGTTAAAGCCAACAAAAAGCAAACAATTTATCTAGGTTCAATACAAGCTTCATTTACTGCACTCTAGATTACAATGTTAGTAGTGCGTGTCAAAAGGAGCAGACTAGAAGTTACTAAAGCACTTCAATCTATCAAATAGAGACTACAATTGATCTCAAACATGTCCGAGGTAATGATGGTAGAGGTTCCAACATAGATGGTAATTGTAGTGCCCCGGGTGGCCAATTGGAGAGATGGTCAGACCAAGAACATTATCTAAAAACATATAAAATCCACTAGATACTACTTTTAAAATGTTCTCTATGACCATTAGAAGTAAGTATGCAAGTAAGAAGAATGGACATTGGCCATATTGTCAGCATATCATGTGACCTGACTCTGAGTAGGTTTGGTCTTATTCCCCTCACTGAGAATTACTCTTGTGCTACATAATGGGATTGCAATAATGGCAAGGCATTATGTACTTCAAATCCCCAACAAATGTATTAGGTCATCAGGTAATTTCTGACCAATTTCTCTTTATTTGAATTCGAATATACTGCTCACTTTGCAATAACAGCTTCTTAAGTGGGCCTAAAATCTTGGTAGGGGCCAGTTCTGCAGGTAAACTTTGTGGCAAGTATATTTAATAAAACTGGAACAAAAATCTGCCCTGCGATAGACTGGCGACCTGTCCAAGTTGTACCCCCACCTCTTGCACGATGTGCGCTGGGGATGACTCCCGTGACCTCGAAAGGGAATATAAGCGGGTTGGAAAATGAATGTCATGAAATGAGAATTGAAGAACCATGACGATGGTGTACAGAAAGATATCAAAGAGAACCAGGAGTCTCTGAGAGCAGGTAATTGACCAGGTGATCTAAGAGATATACACTCATGTGAATTGTCGGCAAGGCGAGCATGTGAATCTTACAACTGTTATGGTGAATAGAGCGAATGGGGTGATGATTAAAAGTCTGTTGATTGGCTGCATGGAAGTTTATTGGGCAGTGACTCTCTCTCTGAAACTGAAGCTGAAAATGAAACCAACAAAGAATTGAGTGTATTTAAAATCAATGTTGATTTTTATGGTAATCAGTTGATTATTTTTGTTTTCAGACTGATTTTTTTTCTTTATGATCAATTTATTTATGAACAGTTTTAGTTCAAATGAACAGAGGGTTATTATAATAAGTGTTCAGGGTTATACCTGTAATCATTTTGCTTTGATAAAAGAATACTAATTACAGGTAGTATACTAAAGCAGATTGGTTCTGCAACAGGAAACACTGGAATTCAGAGTCAAGTATCTTATTCAGGTGAAACAGAAAAGCTCAGTATTCGGAGAAGGAACTTCTGGAGGTGTAGATCACTGAGCCAGGAAGTAGACAGGAATACAACAGAGATTGTAAATACCATGCACTTGGGTAATTATCTGCGAAGCAAGAAATCCCCAGAAGTCTTGGCTGCTTTGTGAACCACAGAATAGACCAAATGAACGTATAGGTGTTTGTAAAGGAAGTGACTGGTGATTGGATGTGTCCCTATTTGGATGAAATTCTCAAAGCAGGATAAAAATGATACTTCACTCACATAGATGAAAAGTGCCCAAAAGCATGCCATGCCAAGCCGTGCCATTACAAAACAGGTGGGTGGAAGAGCGGCACTTTCTGAATTAAATATAGTCCCCACAACTATCAGCACTTTTTTTAATAACTTGGGAATATAAGCTGCCCCTCCAAAACTCAATTTTTGTTTCAATTCGCGCCCTTGAACTAACAAGAAACTAATGCTTACTTCAATAGGATTCCAGCTTCAATTCCATTGTCCAGACTCTAACCGAACTCTTTTAGTAGGAACAAATTCAAATATTAATATCTATATTCTAACTGTAGAATTTTTCATAGCTTTTCAGTGTGTGCTACACTGTGCATGAATTAATTGAACTGAGCCTGGGCAGGAATGTTTTAGTTAGATTAGTACTTAAAGGTCGAACATAGGCAACTTCTAGGACACGATGCTTACATTTGAATACATCAAATAAATGCGACCCTACACAAAAAGGTGCTTGCCCTTATTCTAATAGCTCTGTACACCAGGGATAGGGCAATTCATTATTTTAATTGAGAATAAATTGTTAATTCCAATTCAATTCTGGGAATGAAACAGGATTTGGAATGTCAGGAAACAGAATTTAAATCATATGAACTACACTAAATTCTACTTGACTTGCTAAATAAAGTTTATAGTACATTTAAATATTGTGAATGATCTAAAAAAAACATATAAATAATACAAATTTCTGTGTGTTTAGTATCTTTTGCACTGCCATATCAAATCTATTTGTGAAGGAGAGTGACCGATTAAAGTTGGCTATTTTGATTTCTTTTTAATTTGCAGGAAACTTCAGATGGCTTCTCAACAGGCTGCTCTTTGTCTGGGTCGAGGAAATATTGATCCAATGAAGCTCCCTATCTGAATGCCGTTAATCGTACAACCGACGCACTCTGCGCTACACAGGGATACAGTAAAGTCAATGACAGAAAAGAAATCAAAGAATACATCGAAAAAAATCATGGATGTCCAGCGGTTTTATACTTTTGGTGGCTGATCGCAGGGAGCTGTTTGACAAAAATGTGGAGAAAATAGAGGTTTTGTGGTGCGCTATTTCTTTCCCATTTCCTGTACGAAGTTGCTATAAAATGTGGGATAAGTGCCACTCAGTGGCTATTTTATGTCCTACTCACATCATCCAAAAAAATCAACTTTCATTGGTCACTCTCCTTGAGAAAAACGCATCCAATATGGCATTCCAAAACTCTTTTTCGTTGCCACCACTTGTTCGGTCAGATATGTGAGCTCCCGTTAGTGTCCATGGTTTTCAATCAAGGTGCTTTGTCATACGAAACTTCAAATAAAAATTGTATAGAGGCCTTTAGAGCCCGTGCACATGACTTAAAAAAAATTAAAGCACCAAGTAAGTATCATTTAACACTGGGGTGGATTTCTTCCCTTCCAGGTGTCACACCCAACTGTATCTGGGACTGCTGAAATGTTCCAGAGATCACCTTTGAGCTCAAAATTCATCACTGGGAGCAGAAAGATTGCTCTCACACTTGCAAAAATCAATTGTTCTCATGGGTCAAGTGTGTTTAGAAACAGATCACAGACCCCAGTGTGAAAGCACCCTTACATAGAGTGAATAAACACCAAACTTATTGTTGACTGACTGTGAGTTTGTTTTGTGCCCTTGTATTCTGAAACCAGCAAATAATTAATAATTTTAATTCAAACCAGCAAATAATTAAGTCAACAATATGAAGGTCAAGAGTTGGGGTGGCCAAAAAGATGAAAATGATCAAGAAAAGAAGGGAAAGATAAGAAGAGTAGAGTGAATATTAGCACTGGGCAAAATAATGAATGTTCTCATTGCTAACTCTGCTCTGCAAACCTTTGAAGTGAAAGACTAAAGATGAAAGCAGTGTTCACAGATACCAAGCTCTCTCTTCTCTTATTCTTTCTTCACCCTCATGTAAGTTCTCACAACAGAACACAAACTAAAATTCTGAAACAAGCAAGAAAGAAATTAGCACTGGAAACATGTTTCAGAAGCATGAAGGACTTAGCATTGGACAGCCAGAATGACATAGACTGTTGTGAAGGAAAAAGTACCAAACTGGTGCTTAAGGTTATTTACTCACTATTCTGCACTTGTAAAATTAATGATGAAATTGTACACACTATATGAATATAAACGTATTCCTGTTGAATTACAGAATGTCCAAAGGATTTGACTTGAAACACTATTTTTTTCTTCAAGCACAACATTTAGTGAATCATCCAATGCACTAAATAGATCAATTTCAAATAAACTTTGCAAGTTACAATTCTCTCACTTTAATTTGGAATACTGTGATTTGTTAGTTTTTTTTCCTCTGATCTTTTCCAGATTGGATTTTTTTGGAATGATTAAATAAGCACAAAAACTCTTGTTTTTTATGTGCAAAAAAATTCATTTTACACAATTGAATCTCAATCTAAAATATTTCATGTACCATGCTTCTGGCCTCCAAACCTGGTCAAAAAGAAGTAAACATTTCCAAATCCCTCACCTGCTGCCAGTTGCATCCAGCCGCAGATCTTGTAGACGGTGGCGGTGCTACAGAAGAAGAAGAGGGCAAAGCAGCCAATGCAGGACAACACCAGCACCATGGACATCCCGATAAAGAAAGAGGCTGCTTTGAAGGCACTGGAGGGAATGGACCCGAATTCAGTGAAGCTGCCCTGACATGTCAAGTCACGAGACGTCCCACTACCAATGCAGTAGTGGAAGAGCCCGAAATACCCAGCTTGGGGGGTGTCCATGCCATCTCCAATCCAATAGGGCTGCACGAAACACACCACATTGACAATGGCAAAGAGAGTAGTGAAGATGGCCCAAAGCACGCCAATGGCACGAGAGTTCCTGATGTAGTTGGTCTGGTAGATTTTGGCGGCCTCCGAGGCTGGGAGCATGGTTGCAGATGTACTGGGTATCATAGAGGATGTCCAAATGAAATAGGACCTTGGTCCCTGTTTGAGTGGATTTGAAGCAGGTTCACGCTATATTTTGATTGGGTTTATGGCCCTTAACCTGAATTTATAGAGTTAGTATCAGTTGGTGAAACTCGCCTCAAGTGCATTGAATTGAGAATTACCTCAATTCAAATCAGTCAAGAGCCTATTCACAATGAAGCGAAACTAAATTCTAGTTTCTAAAATTAAGTCCCACCTAGATTCCCTGAAGATGTCTGTCCCCCTTGGAACCAGATCTTGATCTCATGAATAAACTACTTCTTTCTGAATTTAGTCAAAATACAAGCCACTCCAGATTTAATCTTCTCTCAAGTATTTAATCAGATTCAGATAAAAACTGGACAGAGCTCTAAATTGGATCTACGATTGAATTAAGATCAGCTGTATATTCCAACAGCATTTAATTCACTATCAATCTTAAAATGGTTGAGATTCAGGATTCAGAAGGTCCAGAATTTACAAGTTTTTCTTTGGAATCAGATCAAGTTTAGACTGCATTGGCCTTTCAAGTGAAACTATATTTCAATTAAGATCCTATTATACTTAAACTAAGATTACAATTCAAACAGCATTCAGTTCGAAGTAAATTCTATTATTGTTAATATCTGGATGCAAAATATTAAAATTTAGGTCTGTTTCCAGTGTAGATTCAGATCAAACTAGATTGAGACTGATTTGTGCTTTCAATTTAACCAAAACTTGATTCTATAATGATATTTTGTCCTACTTCAGTAGTTCTGGATTTAAGCGTTACTGTTGTCAGTGAAGATTCAGATCTGAATTACTGCTTTATTTACTATGATTATGAATTGAGATTCTCTGAAGATTAAAATTGCCCTTGGTTTTTAGAACTTCACTGTGGAAAAGGATTTCATCTCTTTATTAAGGTATGGTATGAATTCTTTTAAGCATCTCGGATTTTTCTCCTTGAAGTCAATATAAATATGTTTCTATTAATTTGAGGTAAATTAGAATCCAAGCTGAATTGAGTCCAGTTCCAGGTCATCAGTGGCTTCAGTCTAGACCCTTCTGTTTTTGGTATAGTTTTGGGTCCACCGAGTCCAGACTCACTTTTTGGATGTTCCCTGGGGTGATAGCTTAATTCCAAAAAAGACAGAATGGCTCACAGATGTCCCGACAGACTAAGCAGTTTTGGTTCCAGATGTCACAGTGATTGGTTGACGGTGGTTGTGCCAGTCAGACGTTAACTCCAACGATGTTCTCTTACAGCTCTCTCTCTCATTCAGACTCTATGCATCCGCATCATTCAGCCGAGCAATCTCATTAAGGCGAATCATCACACTTGGGATAACAAAAATGACTGAACTCACACCAAGACGCTGATCAATTGAGGATTAAAGATTCCAATGTGTTGGAGGTGATAATCCAAACGCAAATATTAGCATAAACGCGAAATGATAACTCGACTAAAATGATGGTATGCCGTTCGAGTCCGAAATCAATTCGCTAAAAATCCTTTATACAAATATTCTACCTTTTCGATGGCAGATGTAGTGTCCGTGTGTTCGTATGAGAAGAAGGTGGTAAATCTCGCTGCGCCGTTGGGTTTAACAGAAATAACGGACGGTTGGATGACGACACTGGCACTGCATCATATGCTGCGTGTCCATTCTTCTCAGGTCTGCTCGCACCGACAGTTTCAAGACGCGCAGATCACTCTTCGCTTGACGGCGCACCTCCGCTGCACCAATTTAATCCCACACGCACATTTTAGGCAAATAAAACAATGCATCTGTCTGCTGCCATTTCATTAGAGTGAATAAAAAGCTGGGACGAGTGTCATGTCGTGTCAAGCGATGCGCTCGAGCGAGCCGAGCAGCGCGGATTTCTGGCACACCCGAATAATGTTCAGCCTGCGTCTGTCTCACAGAAGACTGGCATATCGACAGATTAAATCCTTTACTTACATTTTACGAATTATTTAAACAACCGTGGGTTATTGTTGAAATATATTAATGTTTGAAACGCCTAAAAATTAAATTCAAAAGCGTTGAGATTTAAACCTTCAAGAACTACAAATCCCATATACAAGGCGGAAGTTGCGCATGCTTGCGTGACGCTTTAAGTGAGCCGCGCGGGGAAATCTGATGAAGTGTATCTAGTTGTGGCGGACTTCAACGCTCTCAAAATTGTAAATAAATGTTTAATATACCATATCTCTTCACGCTATATAGCTGTTCGAATTATAGACATTTGAACACATTTAGGTATTAGCCCTAATGTTACGAAATGTGTTTTGAAATGCGTCTTAAGTAGTATTTCGAGTCTCTGGATATTTCGGTTTGAAACAGTGGATAGGAATACAGCTGGACGTTTAGACATATGTTTATAGTGTGTTTTCTTCGAAACAGATGATACCGCAGTGCCCTGGGTACCCTGAGAAAACTCTCTGCTCTTTGGCTGAGAAGCTGCCCTGCAGAGAGGCGCAGATGACATCACTACTTTCTCTCATGGGACAGGTGAGTTATGTAACAAAATCTCATCTGTTATTTTTTGATGACGACCTCATCATACCTTAGTTTTTTTCTGTTACTGGTTATCTGTTGAGAACATTTTTTCATTACTATGCCATTGCTTAGTGTTTGCTGTCCTGGTGCAAATATCAACAGAAAAAAACCTATAAACATAGATTATTCCGCAATACACCGTATAATGAAAATTTACATTTTATTAAATGATCCCAAGTCTTAAATAAAAACTGTTTTCATTCTTTTGCCAAATTAAAGAGACATCTGCTTCTTCGGCACTTGTTCTACAAAACTAGTTTTAAACACATGTTTATTAATAAAACGACTTCCACTGTAAACATTTTGAAGTCCTTTTTAGGTTTTGTAGAGGGGTTTATTATTATCTACATTTAATGTTTGCATTGTTTGATCTTCCACTATTCCAATCATTCAGATGACATTTGTCATCCCAGTATTTAATATAATGCACTCATATAGAATGAATTTTATGTACATTATCAACACATGACATGAGCATTAACATATCAATTACATCATTGTCACTGGGTGCACAATGCAAGTTTTATTTACAGTTTCTGAATTTCTTTTATGATCTCCGCTCCCACGAGTCCTGACAGGTGCTGTGCATTAAGACTAATAAAATGAGAAATAAATCTTTATTTTAGTAGCAGAAAAATTTGCCAACTAGTCTCACACCTCAGAGTTCATACAACACCTTTGATGTTGTATTTGTTCAAGGAAGACATTTTATCCAGGGTTTTCATTTTAATTTATATGGTTTTAAAAAGGCTGTGGCATTAATCGTCTAGAGTACCGTGACCTGGAAACCAAATTACCCTGATTACCTTGAGCACTCTTTTACAGTGGCATCCATGAAATAGACAGTGTTTTGATAATGTGATGATGAGATAAACAAATAAACTGCAGTGATATCTTTGATGGTGTAAAGATATTAAAATATTTAAGAACATACTTTAAATGTTGCATGAATTGCAAAATATCTTTTTATAAAACTTTTATTTTGACGTTTTGTTGAACATTTGACATTTTTGGTGAGTTTAAATCCAGCATCACTTAAAACTTTTAAAAGCAGATCTAAATAATATTAATGAGTGTTGGTTGTCTTTTTGGTTGAAATTTGTTTCACTTTCATCAAGCCTTCCCTAATTTATTCCCCTTTCATTAACAATTTGCTTTTTTTTAGCCTGATCAATACAGTTATCCTGCCATTTTCATATATGGCCATAGAGCAACTGGAAAGAGTCACGTGGTCCTCTCAATCATGAAAGATCTGGAGGTATGTTTCGTTTCATTAAGGCACATTTTTAGGAAATGTTTTAAGGAGTAGACTCAATATACCTTGGCCATATTTATGACGCCTTGAGTCAAATCAGTACATTTGCTAAATGCGGTCTTCAGCTGATGAAGTTCATATGACTAGACCACTTTTACTGAAGGTACCACTTTAACACAGAGGTTGGTTCCCAAGTGCAAATCTATAGTGCTCCAGTAAAATCTCAATTACATCAGTAGCAGAGAACAGTAAATAAATGGTGAAAAAAATTAGATGTGGACTATTAAATAAAATTAGTTAAAGGACGGGGGACGGGCTTGTCACAGAATACTCACAAAAAGTTTGGGACTATGGAGAACCAAACATTTCATAAGAACACATAAATATGTAAATACAAAACAATATAAATGAAAGCAATAATAAACAAAATATAAAAAGTGCAAATGCCTTGTATGTTGGTGTGCACAGAGTTGTGTTTTCCATGATTAAATCATTGTATATTTCATCTGGTTATATTTTCGGGCTTTTATGTGGTCATTAGATAGGACAGTGCTAGAGTTGAAGCGGGAAAAAAACAGTGGTTTCCCTATGCCACCAGAGGCTTGATGCATATTATTTCAGCTCTTAGCATGGAGTATGGTTTGCATTATTTAAAAACCTCACTTGCAAGGCTTTTTCCAACCTTTCATCGTGTCTGTTCAATTCAATTTCTTGCACTGTGTGCTGCAGCATGCAGTGATTTGAGAATTTGTGATGGCATAGTTAAGAAAGTATTCAAATTCCCGGTTTTCTGAGTTCACATTATTAAGACAGGAGTGAAGTACTGTTACAAACAATATACTCTTTATACATCAGTTAATAATAACAATTCTGTTGGAATAAAATGTAAGGTATATTTAGTTTATACTCATTTCTGTTCACCCTTGTGAGGCCAAGTACCAAATTGGTTTCAAAACAGAATGTGCTGTTAGGTAAGTGTGTTTGTTTTCATTTTCAGCTGCCTCATGCTCCGGTGGACTGTGTGGAGTGTGTGTCTGGGGGGCTACTCTTTGATCAGGTGCTGTCAGCCTTTTTTGGTCCAGATGCTGCAGCCTCTCTTCCGCGGTACCCTTCTTTGTCAGATTTTGTTCGTCTGTACAAACAGATGTGCTCTAACACACCTGCCACACAGACACGATATATTGTGAGTGCTAAATGCAGTTACCGACACAACACACTGCTGTAATTTTAACATACATCTTTTGATTTTAAATCTTTGTAAATATACAGTGAGGATCCCCACTTACACTTAATGGAGTTATCTGTCATTTTCATGATTTATAAAACTCATCTGTGTAAGTACATATGTCATTGATCACCTACCAACCACAAGCCTCCCATCCTCCACTCAATACCGGAATTCATTCACTCGTTTTAACTTGTTACCTGTTCAAAATATACCTGTCCACACACTCAATCAATAAATTAAATAAACCCTCACTGAAACCCTTCAAGTCCAAAGAGCTGTACACCAGGAACAAAACTGTAGACTTGCACGAGGCAAAATTGGGTACTGGACTATAGGCACAATTATTAGAAAAGCTCGTCACATAGATCATCAATGATCCTAAGAAAGATGAGGGATCATTCTAGAACCTCATGGGAAGATCTGCTCAATGACCTGATTACAGTCTCAACCGTCCCATCTGTAACACGCCACACAGACAAGGATTAAAGTCCTGTTGTATGGGCAAGGTCCAGCTACTCAAACCACCGCATGTACAGCTTTTTGAATTTTTGCCAAAGTCCCAGAAGAATTGGCAAGATCACGTGATCAGATGAGACTTGAATATAACTTAATGGTACGTCACTCATCCTATTTGGAAGAAGGAGACTGATTTGACAATCCAAAGAAGAGCATCACAGCCCAGCTTCACTCTGCCGGCCATGTGAGACGCACTTGCTCCAAACACAACCAATGCAACTTAGTGGTGGTTCTGTAAAAACATTACAAGGTCATGGAGTGTCCTACCCATTTACAGGCTGGAACACATTTAATTAAGCTTTTGAGAGAGGATAAATACTGTGTTGCCCAGTAACAGCCCAAAACCTGAAAGACCTCCAGAAGAACCGTGTAGTGGAGGGGACTAAAATCCCCTCTTGCTGCAGTGAATGCCCCCTCCATAATTGACATTTTTCTGCTGTATCAAATATTATGTTCATACTATAAAAATGGAAACTAATGATTTTATAAATCACAGATCTCCGTTATTTGTAAAACTTGAAAATTCGTTATCAAATATTTACCACACTGTAAGTGATGCTTGTCTTGAAATGTGGTCATCATCTGTTTCTGTAGATTTTGGATAGAGCCGAACGCTTGAGAGATATGGATTTCGGCTTACTCCCAGCTTTTGTACGCCTTCAAGAGCTGGTATGTTTTTTTTTGTTTTTTTTTTACTCATGTTCCAGAAGAACACTGTTGTGGTAACATAAAACAACTGCAACAGATAAAACTAATCTAAATAGAAAAAACAGAGAGTTTCTTAAATTCTGACTATTCATCAGTTGATTTCTTTCCCTGCCAGGTAGATGATAATGTGACGGTTATCTTGCTCAGTGAAATTGTCTGGGAAAAGTTTCGTCCCAACACTGGCTGCTTTGAGCCTCTACTAGTTCATTTTCCAGACTACAGTAAAGGTAAGAATTTAAAACGGCAAACTTTGATGATGTAATAGAGAGGTTATTATTTAACAGCAACAAACAAGTTCATTTCATTTGAAAAAGATCATATTTAAATAACTGTAGCTCTTAATTCAACTTTTTCCTGATCTCTTAGCGGAACTTGTGCAGATTCTCTCGAAAGATCATCACCCTTCATACTCACCTGAGCTATATACCTCCTACACAAACATCCTGCTGGGTGTTTTCTTCTCCGTCTGCAGGGATCTGAGAGAACTCAAGCACCTGGTGAGTAAAAACCAGCTCTGCTATTGGTCTCTGACATCTACAAGAGGCAAATATTAATGCAATATGCAACACACAAGATGTGGTTAAAAAAAGCCTGCGCCATGGTCCAATGGCTACACGGAGCAGTGGTTGCATGAGGCAACATGAGTTTGAGTCCTTTATCCGTCATCTTCACCATCCCACCCCATTCTCTGTCTGCCTCGCTTCCTGTCGTTCTTGTCTGTAATCTCTGTTCATACAAAATCAATAATGGCTACGACCATAAAAAATAATCTTTAAAAATAAAAAGGATGCATTGTAGTTTCTATGTCTGAGTTGAGGCAGATGAGGGAACTAGCCAGTAGGCGAAATGAGCTTCGGATTTTATTAGGAGTATTGAGCCACTGAACAGCAAATTTTTTCCATCAATTAGAAGAACATTGCAACAAGGAAGTTTTGGACATTTAAACAAAATGTTTAACCCTTAGAAGTCTGGGGCCTTTTTGATCTTTTTTTTACATTTTGCTCTAAAAGTTCTATAAATCTATAAATTATATTTGTGGCAATGTTTACCATCATGTTTTATACAACCCCAACTTCTATTTTTACAAATATTTTCCATTACCTTGCACAATAATTCCACAACAAACAAAAATACATTTTGGAGTATCACATTTTGCCATTTTTTTTTTACTTAAAAAATGTATTAAAAATAGAGAACAAACAGTTTTTATGTTCTATAATGTTTTGGTGCCAGAACTTTGCAAAGCAAACGCCATATCACAGGTATTGTACTTCAAAGGGTTATCCTTTCTTTTCACCACTAGATGGCACTAGTTTGGGGTCTGTAAACTGAAAGACGCATTTTTTCTCAGATTTAAATTTTGAATTCCCTTGCAAGTTATGTCGTAACTCTTGTAATGTTTGTTTAAAACCAAAAATATCAGTTACATTCCATACATAAACCATTATCCATTATTGTCACAGTTGAAGTGATGTATAAAAGACATCTTGAAAATAAGACAGGACTTGGGTGGAGAGAACCTTCAAACAATTGAAGATAAACTAGTAAAGATTGTAGTGTTTACAAACTCTCTTTTTCACTTTACTTGAACAGGCTGCAATAAATTTCTCCAAGTTCTGTGAACCTCTGGAAAAAGGACAAGGTAAGATGTTTTAATGCTGTCTTTTTGCACTAAATTATAGTGTAGTTACAATTTTTTGCCACTACATAAATATTAATTTGCCAAAATTATCATAAATTACCATCATGATTTAGGACATGCCTGAATTTAAACAATATACTGATTTCTTGGACAAAGAGTACAATTTTAATACTCAGATTAATAAAACAGGAGTAATTCGCTAGGATTACCAGCCTTTTCCAAACTTAATGTCACAAAAAATTTTGAATCAAGGTACGTCTGAACGTACAAATCGTTTTCTGCTGAGCTATTCTAGCTTGGCTTCTGTAGCCTAGGTTTGGACTACAAGAAATCAGGTATGCAAATGCCTGGTACAAAAAGAACTGTGGAACGTAGTTTCCACAAGGTTTTAAAGTCACTGTAAACTCCATGTAAAGCTAATTCCGTTTTTCTTGCTTGACTCGTGTAGTTTTAGTTTCAAAAATAATTACCTCATACACATTTTTACTCAGTGGAAGTGCAGGTTTTGAGATACTTGGCTTGAAAAAATGAGAATAGGGCTGGACTGAGGCAGGTTGCTAACAATGTATTTGAAGCAAATTGTTTATTATACAAAAAAGCAATTGAACAAACAAAAAATTCCAATACATTGATTTTCCCACTAATTTTGTTATTCTGCATTTTCTTTTGTATGTGTTGTTCATGTTTTGATATTTATAGTCTTTTTGTTATTATTTATAGTCTAGAAATTTGACTGGGTATTAAAAAGTTTTATATTTGATTTTATGAAAACTTGCAGAAACCCCATTCAGAATGTGAGCCACACTGTAATCACCAAAAGAGAGTTTATTAGCTTAATTTAACCATACAGGTGTCTCGAAACTGAATTAAGTTTAAAAATAAGGGTCATTTGTGAACCTTGGTCCATGAGTTCCTGCAATAAAAAATGAGGAACACAGATTATTAGATACAATATTAAATTCAAGATTCAAAGTGTTTATTGTCATGTATACAGTGAGGAAAGCAAGTTTCCCTGTACAATGAAAATCTTACTTTGCTGTCCACACTGAATGTCAAGGTGCAAAATATGCAGAATAAATATAAATAATAATAAATATAAATATGTAAACATTTAAGATAACTAAATATGTAAACAATTGTTGTAGAAAAATATACTTTCTTAATTGATAATGAACACTGAAGACCGTTTGAGTTAGAACACAGCAAAGGCGGCTATTTATTTATCAAGATAAGCAGTCTCAATGCATTTCCTACACACGTGACTCTAATGTGGAAGAAGAACGTGGTTTAGCGCATATTAAAAGCCTATTAAAAAATATAAACGAACGCCAGAAGAGAAAAGAGGAAAAAGAAATAAAAAAAATAGAGATAGAAAAGAAAGAGAAAGAAAGAAAAGGGAGAAACAAAGAGACCGACCCCAGAGAATGATCAGGCCCCAAGACCAGGAAGAAAGAGGAGACAAAGAGAGGCGCATGTGCTTTTCTAACTTCCTCCTGCTCAAGGGCGGGACTAAGTATGACGTATGCTCTAAAGTTTCTCAAATTACATTTCTCAATATAACCACTAGATGGAGACATTACATAGGAAAATTTCTATCACACT
>SRMA01025617.1:112218-163852 GCA_007224835.1 Danionella cerebrum
ATTTAACCTCTTAAGCCCGAGAGTCCCCGGTACCGGGGACTTGCCCCCTTGTGCGTTACATTTTCACTCATAGCTCACGAACCCTGAGAATAACCCACACATATTAAATACTGTTGTGTTCAGCGGAAACTCCTCTAAAAACGTATCTAATTCAATTTCATATCCGTTAACCACAGCTCGAACGCCATGCAAATAAACAACAACATGTCCGGAGTATAATTCATGACCACGCTTTTGTTTATGTGCGATATGTATCCACAATATAAACGGAAACACCCAAACCATTACATTAAATGAAAGCTAACAACCACCTGAATCCAGTGATATGCAACTCATTAACATTGCATGAAGTATTTCAGAGCAGGGAGCGAAAGTTAAAAAAAAAAACGCCAGCGAAAACCAAGCAAGCATGTAAATCTTGTCTTACCTTTGCCGTTTTTTCAACAAAAAGTTATTTCCATAGCGATAAAAGTCCGTTTGTTGTTATGTCCGGTCGATAGCTTCGCGCAAACTCCATTTTGGATTATTTCTGTAGCTTTGTGGCGTCATTACGTCACCAAATATGGAATGACTCCCCGTGCGTAAGAGGTGGTCTCTCCACGCTGCGCGTCGTGTGATTCGTCGGCGATCCCGTCAGTCTCAAAATGGTTGAGCTGATTGGTTTCCACAGAATCAGAGCTTTCCAGCGATATATAGATCTCCCGGATTGGACAGATGGTCGGGGGGTAGGGACACGCAGAAGCTCGACGTCGAAAGCGTTTGTGAATGAAAGGTTCCCAAAAGCGCAGCAAGATGGCGTAAATGAGCTTCTACCCCCCTTTTACAGCGTTTCTTTAGGAGTTTTTTTTGCTGAAATCATGTCCCATAAGCAAGAAAAGAAGACTATGAACGTAGCTGAAGCTTTGGACAAGATTTTTCCATATTTCAATTATTGTGCCAAATTGTGCCAAACTGTGCCAACATGGATTACGCCTGAACTTTGTTCAATCAAAACCTTTACAGAATATTAGTTTCTTGTAGTATGAACACCAAACTTGTTACAGATGTCCTTGACATGTAGTTGTTACAATTGATTGTGTTTATTTGCTTCGTTATAAGTAAAATAAGGAGATATTGGAGGAAACATGTGTTTTTTTTTTAGGCTGAGTTCATTTTTTGGCCATTCCAACATCAATTACTCTTCAATTACACTGTCAAATTAACTCATCCACACCACTCCCCAAGAACCTATCTTCATTTTGATACCAAGATTTGCAGTTTAGGCCTTGTAAAAGCTGAGAAATGCCTTAAAAAGTAAAAGTATAGGATTTTCGGAAAATAGGCCTCAGGGCTTAAGAGGTTAAATGGCTTGTTTAATTGACTGTGGCAGCGAAAATGTCACTAGACACTAGAGGGCAGCATTGTACATTTGTTGTGTTGTAACTAATGGCACACACACGCACAGAAATATATATATACAATGCAAAATTTTTAACTGCAGTTCACTAGCAATGCCAAAGCTGTGGGTTCTATTATGAACAAGGCCTGACTCTCTGTTTGTGTATTTTTTAATGGCCACTGGTTGTCATGGAGACCGCATGGAGTTTGCGATTATAAAACCCCTTTTAGCCAGGTTTAATAATTATATAGCACACAGAGTAGACTATTATTTTGGCTGAAAACCAATATTCTGTGTCTCAGAAAATTTGAATATTTAAAATATCTGTCTGTATTGGTTCTGCTGACTTGACCAATATCTAGAAAACAGCGGTAAGCCATACAGTTATTTCCAAAGAAGCTAGTTAGTCTTAGAGTTCCGTATCCAAGAAAGTTGAGTGGAAGGTAAAGTGGGGGGCTGGAAAGGGGACACTGGCTAAAGGGTTAACAATCTTGAGATGGTCAGGAAAGATCCTTGGGTATTTGACTTGATAGATCTGTGATTTCTAGATTTGTGTCTCCAAACAGGGAGACATCTGTATGTGTCATGATTTAATTGCTAGTCTGCATACTAACAGCCAGAAGAGTGCAGGCAATATACATCCTCTGAGTAGGAAGAAAATAACAGTGCTGACTCCATTTCACACACTTTCTAAATGTCATGACTCGGATGTTTGTGCCTCTCAGATCTCGTCTCTAGTCACTCTACAGCTTCTCTCTCTGGTGGGACACGATGATCAGCTGGACTCACCCAAATACAAGTGTGCAGTGTCACTGGACTTCATCCTCGCAATCTCCAGGTCTGAGATGTTAAGATGTTTTATTCAGACTTTGATACTAGAATATTGTTTAATCCAGGCTTCTCTCCTTAGAACGGTAAACTTTGATGTGGTGAAGTATCTGTATGACTTCCTGTGAATCTACTCCAGAGGGAAACAAAGCAACACCTGGTGTGGAACATCTAGCATTCCATGAACGGACAAACTGTTTCCAAGTTTGTCCAATCAGATGGGACCAATGGAAATTAGAGAAGATACATTTTGGTTGAAAAGGGGATCGGTTTGGTGCCTTAATTTGTGAAAACCTAAAAAGAGTTTAATAAAAACAATGTTTTTTTGCTAATACAGTTTACTCATTTTATCAAATGCATTTTGAAATAGAATTTATTTGAACGTTTGCAGACTTTTTGATCTGATGTCCCCAAAACATTGAAAACGAACAGGTAACCAGGTAAAAGTTTTAAACGACGAAAAAACATGTTCTACTGATCTCAGCATTATGATGATTCTAATGCCTTGTGTTTGCAGCGTTATTCCAGGCATGACATCTTTCAGCCTTCATGGTAAAACAACACACTTAATATATCCTTAAACAAGAGGTTTCGTCTCCTTTTTGCAGAAAGTTGGCAATGCTGTCCTGAATACTGATCGCCCTCTCACACATAGATGAACTCATGGCAGTGACAGCTGAACGAGCAACTGCAGTGAAGAACTGTGTGTGCAGTGAAGTGTAAGTGATTGATTTCAGTGAAGTTTCTAGAATTTCACTCTTAATTCAGGGTTTCATGAGTTACTGATGCACTGAGTCACTCAAGGTCTCTGTGATAATGGACTAGTTGCTATAGAAACTAGAGCACACTTTGAAAGCTTCCAAAATGAGAGTTGTTTTTAACACACTGTGTGGAAAATAAGATGGAGTCTTAAGGGGAGACTCAAGAGAGAAAATGTGGATCAATTTATGCACAAGTTGAAACCAGGGTTTGTTGTTTTTATTAAAAAGGTAGAAGCACAAGCAGGTGTGTGAAATGTATGTGTGTGTTAAGCACTAGAGTCCTACAACAGAAGGCACTGACATAATGTGTCTATGCAAATGCTTAGTGATCCAAAGTAATCAAAATAACATTTTCACATGAAATGCTCAGGTGCTTTAAAGCAGAAATCCATCCTGTCCTTGACGTTCCATGGCCAATTTATAATAATAATAAACTGCATTTAAAGACAAGTATTGCTATCAGTTCTACTTACTGTAGAATATAGTGCAGCAGATGATCAAATAACAGTCATTGTTATATTTAGTTAAAAATTGTGAATTATGAAAAAAAATATTCATTTTCTTCACCCGCTTTAGAGGTCTTGGGGCTCTGCAGTGCACTTCGGGCGAGAGGCAGGAGTGCACCCTGTCTATCACAGGGCAACACACGCATTTGCTCACATTTTTAGTGAATGTTTTTTGGATGCATGTTTTTTTAATTGTGCAAGCAGGGCAAGAACGTAGAAGGTCAAACCGGCAACCTTCTCACTGAAAGACCACAGTGCTACCCACTGGGCCATCCCAAAATAAACATTTATATATTGGAGTGAGGTTTTTTGGGAGGGGGCAAGACGTTTATTTTTTACTTATTTTATACATTTAATTATTTTTATGTTCCTGAAATTCTTAAAATTGTATTACATTTAAAAAATTGTAATTAATACTTTTCTGTGTGAATGTTATGTATTATGTTAGTTTGGATGCCATGATATGGCAATAATAACTTGATTTTGTAGTGAGCCTTAATTTTTAGATTAATAATTTAATTTATATTTAAATGTTCTACTTTTAATAGTAATGTTTTCAAAGGATTGTGTGATCAATAAATTAAGCTAAAGGAAGCTAGTAAAGAAGTCTAACCATTACAGACAAGAAAAATGATTAAAAAAAACTTTGCTGTGGTTTAACAGTAGCATATATAAGGAATAAAATAAATAGACTTTAGTATTGTTTACAGAAGATAAATTGCTTGCAGAAGTCTGACCAAATCTAATTTGTAAAGGAATCCATTGAGGATGGAGTCCTGACTAACTCTATCCACTCTTTTTTCACATCAGAACTGGAAGCTAGGTGGGACAATGCTTTAGAATGTTCGCTCACTTCACGGATCATACCTTGATTCCATCTTTGCCACATTTAACAAACAAGTGAACAGATTTCAAGCAATGACGGTGGTGACGTGTGTTTTCAGTAGCTTGCTCCAAAAACATTTAGAGTTCTGAAGCTTCCAGGTGTGGAACAATATGTGAAAAGGTCAGGCTATTTTGTTTCTCAGTTCATGATGCCTACAATGTCATTATTCTTGATTTATATGAACTGGTCATTTATGAACAATTAAAAAATGTCTCTATAAGGTACAACAGAACAAAACACACCTCATGGGTTCTATTTGAATAATATAAACCATTTAAACAATGTCCACATCACACTGACTCTTTTCCCATGAAGCCTCTATAATAGACAGCTGTTTTGGGAAACAATCAGTCTAATAGATGTGGAACCGCCCTCACCAGTGTCTCTGACCCTTTATCTCAGTCTGACTGATGGAATCGCATGGCGCATAGCATTTTGGAAAGAGTTAGCGGAGGTTGAGTTTGACTGAGAGGAGTCTCTTAAACACTGTGTCTCCGGTTGTGGATCATAGCCACTATGTGTGTAAGGTCCAAGCTCTTCATCATGACCTCCATGAATTCTTCATCGCTGCGAGCCCCTTCCACAAACTCCTCCAGAGACAGCTCCCCTGATTGACACAAACCAGAGTCACAACCTTTCACTTTTAAAGGCATGTAGTCTATGTAAGTCGTTTTGCACCAGATGTTCTTCTGCTTGCAAAAAAAAAAGAGAAATCTGTTTTGTTCCTACACATTAACAGCGAAATACTGAATTAAAAAAAAATGTGTGATATTTTAAATGAGTTTCATTTTCAAATGGGTCTCTGGAGACTCAGAAGTCCACTACGGGATCTTGAAATGCTTCTTGAAATATTGAGGAGTAATGGTACCACTCCTTAGTTAGCTGTGTGTTTGGGGTCATTGTCATTCTGAAAGACCCACCCATTACTCATCTTCAATACTCTGAGGCTTTTGTTTGTTTATTTCTCATGATATATGATCATTTTCATCCACCCATCAATACGATGCAATTGTCTTCTATTTTATAAATGATAAAAAGTTGTTTCCTTCTCACTGAGATTTACAGTTTTATCCCTGGTGTCCATAGAGTGCTTTTTGGTATTTCCGATAAAATGGACAGGTTTGAGTGAGTGGTTGGGTGTGTGGACAGGTGTCTTGTGCAGCCAAAGGGGAGTTATTCCAGATAATGAGTAGAGGATATGAGGTTTGAAGGTTAAGGTGTGGCTGTGGTACAAATAACAGATATCAACTGTCTTTGAAAGTTGGAAAACTAGAAAAATCCATAGAATGATGCATCATTAACATACTACAATAGGAATCCAAGTAATTAAATAAAACTAATTTTTTTCTATAGATTCGCTGCTTGAAATTGAATAAATCATGGGAAGGATAAGGTCCTGGCAGTGAATTTTAAAATAAGTTATAAAAAGAGAATTAACCCGATACTGGCAGCTTCATGAATTAACTACCACTATTATTTTTTTATACATGTCTATTCAGACTTTTGTAATTAATGTGACGATCCATCAACAAATTGGGGTAAAATATGTTAATTCATTTATAATTATCGGAGGCTTATGGATAATACTTGGCTTGAGTCCAACCTTTGAGTTTTGGCTATTTGTATGTTTTGCGTTATCTTATATTGTGTGTATCAGAAGGAAGAGTCGTTGGCATGGAGAAAACTTTGATGGGAGAATGTATCATTTTTAGCTGCACTGTCCCTTGAAATATCACTTACCGTCTCCGTTGATGTCAATGCGGTCAAACACTCTGTTTGTGAAGTCCTCAGCACTTACTTCCTGTGCCTCACACCCATTGATGGCGCGTATGGCCTGTCAGCAGAGAATCACAGTTTGTCATTCATCAGACCCTTAGTTGTATGGTCGAAATATTAAATATAATGCATTACAGAAATCTCTGGAAGCAAGAAGATATAAACGTAGCTTTATTTGGCTTAAACATTGAAGATGCTAACAGCTAAATACCATGCTGCATTGAGGAAAGAAAGAGATAAAAAAAGGCTGTGGGGGGGGTACATTGCTAGTTGTGATGTAACTTCCTGTTTTATCTCAGAAATTAATGATTATTGATTTGAAATTAATGGTAATTGATTATAAAATATATGTTATATTTATTTTATTTTATTTTTCCTCTGCCTTTGAAAAGACAGGTGTCCAATCAGTCTGACATGTTTATGATTTTTTTTTTTTTTTTTTAGTTTTATAACGACTTTCAGATGACCATTTAGTTTTAGCAATGATATTTCCTACCTTTATAATATTCAGGAGCTCATGTCTGTCTATGCATCCGTTGCCATCGACATCATAAAGTCTGAAGTACCAGCGGAGTTTGTGCTCCATTTTTCCTCTCATCACGAGGCTGAGCGCAGCCACATACTCCATGAAGTCTATGTAGCCATCCTGGAAAAAAGGAGGAAATTATGAAAATCTGATTACATTGCAAGCATCCACACAGTAGATGGTACTGTTTACAGATCGATTTTCTTTGTGTATTTAATGAAAGGTATGCAACATTCTGATGTAAAGTTTATAAAATACGGTAATAATTAACTTTCTACTAAACAGTTTAGTTCAAAATGGCTCATGATCTTGAGTCCCTGCTGAACCAAGCCCCTCTATTCATGGAACCCCTCAAGGTATTGTGGGGAGTAAATGGGGAGTAAAACTTAAATGACACCATCAGTGATCAACAGAAATGCTGTGCCACTCCATGTTGGAAAAATAGCAATTATCTAATTAGCCATTGTAGATTTTGATCATGCTATTCTGAAGTAATTTTAAATGTTATCTGTGATGCTTTGAGAGAATAATTTATTTAAATGATTGTAATTTCCAGAAACATTTTTGGAATTTTCATATGAATATCTATGGTACTTGTTCTCCTTTATGCCAGAGGATTGGCAACATTAATCGATTGTATAAAAGTATAGATGTAATGTCTGTGATGCCACCCATAGGTTTCGGATGAAGGGATTGTGGACTCAAAGGTGCGTAGAACCCTATTGTTTTTGCCCAGAGTTTTATTGTTTTGCAGCTTTCAGTGCATTTTTTGGGGGAAATTGGAAACTGGAGTGAGTTTACAAATCGTACAGGAAGTAAGTTATTCTGTATTTAGAATTTAGAATTGGCCGGTGCAACAAATTGGCCACTGAGGGGTGATTGCACCAGAGGTGTGAGAGTCCTTTGATCGTTGCTTGCAGTTTTAATATTACTTTTATTATGATTTATACATTGTAAAATATTGCAGCTTCACTTTCATTATGTCCTCTTCTAATATCTTTTTACCACAAAGAACATCTGACAAGCTTTGGAATTTGAACTTAGCTTTACACAAGAGTAAAGCTTACAGTTATAAATTGTGTTGACTGGAAAAAAATAGGGGAAAAGTTTAAATTAATCAGTTTAAATTAAGTTAAGTTTTTGTTTACTGATAATTTGTAATCATTTTTTTTTTGTTTAACTCAAAGTATTAAGTTGATGTAGAAATTGATAAAAATGCATAATACTTTCACAACTTAGAAAGCAATGTTAAGATAACTACAGCAATGTAGTGCAACCAACTTTAATTTCTGAGTTGAAACAAAGGTAAACAAAAGTTAAGATTACATACATTTTTAAGGCAGCAGGTGAACTTTCATTTGCGAGTTAAAACTAAAAAAAAACCTCATAGTTGTCATGAGCTGCTTTTTGATTTTAAAGTTGAGCATTTTAACATGGTGTCCATGGAAATCTGCTCCTTTCTGACATCAGCTTCAAAAGGGCTGTTTCAGTCACTTCCTGATACCCATTCCAGAGGGAAAACTAGAAGTTGTCCCTACGTCAAGATTCCCACCACTGAGTTCTATTCAAGTGTAGGCGACAATACCAGAGCGTTGTCCGATCTGACAAAAATGTAAGTTTTATCAAACATACCAAGTGATGCAAAACGATTCTTAAAACCCTGAAAATTATATGTACAGGATTAATATTACCATTAAGCAGACTGGTGTGCATCCTATTACAATTTAGATGTAATACGTTGCTGTGTGGAAAGGCTCATGAGGGAAGATGCTCATCTGGCGTACTTTGAGCTTCAGCTACCAATTATTACCTTTTTGTAGGAAAATATCAGCTATCTACATTTTTCCATCTAATTAAATTGTCTTAAAGCAACTCTGGCTTTTATTCCAGATGCCACAAGGGATGAGGATCAGGAAGATGAGGGTGCCCTCTGCAGGATTACTGCATGTGCCAAGCTAGACATAATCCCCAGGTCATCACTCTTGTCCGTCTACTCAGAATAACGCCCGTCTGTGTGCCACCTAGATCTCAGCAGCTAAACCATCCTCAGCGACAAGGTCACAACCAAAAGTATGTACTTAGCCGCGCTAATGAGATGATCCGAGAATGTTTGGCCTCCTGCAGAAGTTTATGAACAGAAACTGACCGTACAAGTTCAAGTTCGTTTAATTTATATAGCGCTTTTCACAACAGACATTGTCTCAAAGCAGCTTTACAGTAAACCAACAAGTTTTAACTCAACAAAGAGAAAAAATTAATTAATAAGTGGTGTGTATGTCCGTAGACCGTAGTATCCATGAAAAACACTTAATAAACTGTATTGAGTATTACTTTTTGAAGATAATTTCTATTGTTAAATTCAGTTTAGTGCATTAGATTTTAATAATTAACAAGTTTTTATTATACGGTCAACCTGTAGTGACCCCATTGGTCATAACTCTTTTATTTGACCATAAATATTAAAAAGCTCTGAAGCTTGGGGATGCATGTCAACAAACAGTTAATCACACTCTTGTACTTAAAAAGCACCATTTGTTATACAATATAAGAGAAGGAATAGTCAGGAATCCCATTAGGACAGTGGTGAAAGACTTAAAAAATTAAGGAGTTGTCGGAGAACACAAAGCAATCACCGCAGCAGTCTGTAAATCTTAATCTCAAAGATAATCATATTATAAAGGGTTTGCATGAGTCACTGTAAAGCAAAGCTGAGATGAAGTGCCAAATATAGCTCAATAAATGTGGAGTCAGACAGTACAATCAGAATGATCCGAGATTTATTCTGATCCAAATCAACAAATAGTGAACTCATATGCCCATATCAGTCCTTAAAGTGTAGTCGTTTGGCAAAGGAGGAATTTTTGTGTACAGAAGGTGTTGGCCAGTGTTTTGTTGTATTTCCAATCGTGCTTCATCACAACCACTAGTAGCTCCAACCAAGAGGAGCTTTCTAGTAAGATCACATGTGTTTCATGTTGGTTGAAATTGAACTTCTTCCATATGTGAAAGATAAATGCATCCTAGCAAGAGAACTGGCCATATTGATACTTTAAAACGGATAATAATTTGTTTTGATCTCAATCTTTTGAATAGTTGACATCACATTAAAAGCTTCTATTAAAAGTTCTGGCAAATGTCCATTGTAAGGGTAGAGTTGATGTTAGAGATCTACGTTTGTAACTTAAGTTTCATTTGTAAAGAAGCACTGGCCTCAATATCGGATTATGAATGTTATAAAGATGCTAAACTATGTATGTCTGCTACACTAAGCAGAGAGAAAAGGAAAGGTCTTTAGCTATCTAAAGTTGTTTGCTTTAACTAAAACTAAAAACTTTCACAGCAGGTATATTGTGAACACTGTGGGGATTAATTAAGGGTGTTTTTGATGCAGTATTCACTAGAAAACCTTTACCAAACTACATATTGAAGAATAAAAAAACTGGTTTTACAACAAAAGCTATAAATATCTTTAGAAAAAAATGGAAGGTGTAAAAGTTAGGTCGTCACAAACAAATAGTGAAGGACTGACGCCACACAAAACCACACCATTACAGGAATCAATATAAGAGATCATCATTTGAAATCAGAATTTCCATTAAGGATTGTATGTATTTATTTTTAACTTTCCAAAATCCAAGTTTTTTGTTTTGTACGCAGTCAAACAAGCATCCCATTCACATCCCTAATAGTGCTGTGCATTATTTGTGGTTATTTTTCATTATTCATATCCATATCGTGGATATGTCATATGTACAGCACATCAGGCAAATTAATTGTTCCAAATAGTATAAAAACATTACAACCAAGCGTATGTAATAAACAACACAAATAAATAATAAAAAAAAAAGGCATTCTTAAAGTTCTTAACAGTTTGGAATGCTTGGCCAAACTAGTGAGAGATATCAGTATTTAATTGTTTCGAGCAAAAATACATTACAATTAAAAAATATTGAAACACTGCTTGCATTGTAAAATCAACCCTGCAAGAGCGCCATATCCCAGCCTTACAGAAATATTAGCTTTGTCTGTGATATTACGCTCACCTTGTTCATGTCGAAGGTGCGAAACATCTGCTCGATATAGGCAGTGGCCTCCGGGTCCAAACCCCTGAGCCCGAAGAACTGCTTGAACTCGTGCATGGTCAGCTGACCTGACGGGCACTCAGTCATGAACTTCTTGTACCAAAGGTGCATCTCCACTGCTTGTAGGTCGTCCACTGTGCTGCCCGCTGAGTTACCCATTGCTGGTGTTTTGAAAGAGCCTGATTGGTTGGCTGTGCAGGCGAGAGATTCGCTTTTCACAGACACACACACGACTCTTGGAGCTGAGAGTGTGGTGGGCACATGCCGGGGGCTTTTGTACACGCTTGGGATATGACACGCCCCAACATTACCATCCTATTGATGATCACTAATCCTGCTCATGATGGATGGGAGGCTTAGGGACGAGAACAAGGCTGAGGTCTAAGATTTGGGACAAGCTAAAAAACATTCCCCAATTACTGCTAGTGAAGTGAGGGATGTGGTCCAGCATTTCAGTGTTGAATTATCTTGTCTGAACTTTTGTCATACATGTAAAAATAAAGTAAATATGCTTTAAAACAATACAGCAGCAAAATAATGAAATGTATAAACCTCTTTATATTTGATTCCTTTTGTATCACACACATTCATTATACTGTGTGTATGGATCACGTTTCAAGCTCAAACATCAGTTAACATGTTATGTCTTCAGTCTATTGTGACAAAATGTACAGATTAAGAACATTTCTGTAAAAAACATCATGATTTCATCGAATCAACACACAGAACTGCAAACTCATGATAATATATTCAAGAATAATACAAAATATTTTTCTGATACTGGCAGAAGAAATGATTGTCCCTAAGAAAACTTTCAACAATGACTATGTGCACTTTGAAAAAGAGCTCATTTCTTTTTTTATAGACATAGAAATCGTTCAAATAATCTCTGTAATAAACACTATATTTATAATATATGTAATGTTTCTTTGGAAAAAAATATTATCTGTTTGATGATGTACTGAAAGGCAGATTTTTACAACCTTCAAACACTGTCTTGAACAGTATTGATAGCAATGCTCAAAACACAACGTAAGCTATAAACAGCAAAAAATCTCATGTAGACCATTGTAGATAAGATAATAAAACCCAAAAAGAGCTGGTATCCCTAGAATCTTTCGTAATATACAAAAACACTATGCTGTTTTTTTTTTTTTGTCTTTTCTTGTCTCAACCTATTTTAGGTGTAGCATGGGAAACCATAATCTATGTTGATTCATTGCAGGTACTAGCATTACCATTGGTTGCAAAAGCAGCATTATGTGACATAGCAGATGAGATGAGACCTAAAACCAAAATGGACAATAGTTTGTTTAAAAAGCAGGTTTTCTACTTTCACACACCCTTGGAAAATATAGATTGTTTGCAATCATGTGATTCTGATTGCAAACAATTAGCATCCTTAAAATATTCAAACCTTATACATTTTCAGCTTCTTCTAGTGATTCTTATGAAGTAACCTTTTGTAACCTATTGTAAATAGAGAACTCCAAAAAATAGACACAACTTTAAATGGCTTCTTGAAATGTCCATTACAAAAACATTACACACTTTGCGTTTAATACTACTTAATGTTACTGTAAAAATGCAAAGCAAATGTCAGTGTGCATTTGTATAGTTTAAGCAGCTAACTTGAAACTATTAGTATTAGATTACACTTTTTTAATAATTTAAAACTCCTTTTTATAAATGTACACTTGCAACAACCACATTGTTTGAACTGGGATGACAACGACGGTGGCAACCAATCAATTTAGCATTACTGTAAGGTAAAATAATATAAACAATGTTTATATTTGTTGATCACCTGATTTCTTTTGAGTAAAATACTGGTTTAGACCAGAAAAACAGGTGTTGTTTTAACACAGCACTGGCCATTTCATTAACAGACCACAAAAATTCACCAAGCCTTTGAAATTGGGACAAATGTGTTAGTAAACCAACATGCCATGAAAATAACCAGCTTTGAGTTATTTTTCTTTTTGAAGTCAATTCATCCATTCTCTATGACTACCTTTATCTAAACATGAGCCACATGGGCTTAAAAATTTTGGTTACATACACCCTGGACATTTGGTTTCCTGGGGATTCAAACCCACAACCTTTGATGTAGTTTACCAGTAATAGTATTTAAATCTCCTCTTACTTGCATCCAGGTACATACATTTTATTGAATGTCTGTGATCAGTCTGACTCAGTGTCTGTACAATCCGTACTGGTTGGGTTTGAATTGGTCAGCGCTATTGATGTCATGCTGGATCTCCTGTTCAACCAGTTCAGGCTCCTATGAATAGAGTCAAACACTGCTGCTGTATATCTGGCAAACATGGACGTCCATTTGATCATTTCTACAAAGCAGTTCACAGAACGAGTTCCAAAGCTTATAAACACAGTGATGTAGTGTGCCATCAGAAGGAGACTGCGTCCTAGTTGTTTTCCATAGTTAATGATAACTTTAAACTTTAAGTCTTGCTCTCCTACTCTGTTTTGAACCATTATGTAACTCCAACCTGAAATAAATATAGAATTTGGTTGCTTTTACGTTATTGGAGTCTAGTCTGACAGGATTTTCGTTTGGACGTTTGACGACGGTCCCTCCATTGAAGTCGTGCGGCCCAAAAAATCGCTTGTAGTTTCCCCACGGCCCCTCCGCAAAGGCGTCCAATCACAGCGCTACGTTTCTGCTTCCGGGATATTTGGTGATGTGGCTCTGAAATCCTGAAGACGAAATTGATGGTATAAACCACACAGATCTTCCCTGCGCTGATTACACAGGTCAGTTTGGTACTTAAACGCATTAACCAAGTATCTTACACGCGTTCAGAAGCTGGCATGTTCACAAACGCGTATATTTCCGGCTATGGTAAGAGTTGTTTACGATTCTCCAGCACGCGCTCGTTACTGCTTGCGTTCATTGTGCGTCAACAATAACGTTTTACTGACTTTAGAAAGATGAAAAATCGTACCTTCAGCTGTCGTATCTTTGTTGTGATTAACTTAAAAGTGGATGGATTAAGAATCGCTCAATAATCTTTGCTGTTGTGTGGACAAAATGAAAGCGACGCAGCCGCAGTTAGACCCAAATGGACGCGTTTCGTCGCTGTTCGGTTCTTTTCGGTTTTCTCCGTTTAATTCACTGCCAGCAGTAGTTATGTATTACAAGGAAACTGGTTAAACATTGCCTTTGTTTCACATGTTTGTTTCCTTGTCAGGTCATGGTGCAGACTTTGCAAAGCTAGCGTTTCATCCTGCATTCTGTCTCATTGGTTGTTGTCTTAAACAGTTGTAAACACTACATACATGTAAACATTTAACCCAAACTATATTTTGACAGATTTCTTTGTACATGGGTAAAATGTAAAAAAAAGAAAAAAAAACTTTCACACCACAGAATCCAAAGTCACCTGTACAGTATTTTACTAGGTCACAATGATCTCTACATTTGCAATAACATTTTTAAGACGGCATTTTGAATGCCATTAATAATAACAACCTTTTTGCAGGGACTTAAAATATTATATAAAATATTTATATATAAATATAAGCAGGCTTACCATGACATGTCTCGCCTTTTTGAAAATGTGCTTTTGGTAAATGTGGCATTTCAAAAATATTGTTGGCACAGGCTACAGATTCATTTTTTACCTCCTGTTAAAAAGTTAGCTGGCCAGGCTGATTTTTCCATGTGCATGCACGCTTATTTTCCTAGTTTCGCTTACTCAGGAGAGGATTTGGGCAAGGATCAAAGGTAGTAAACAGAGTCATATGTGACTTTGCCCTTTGTTTTGGAACTACGGTGTATTCAACTGTTTAATTGTGCTCCCATTGTCAATAATTATCACCAGAGACTGTAATTAATGAAGCAGAGAAGCATGCTCTCTATACACAGGCTATGTCCTCACATACCCAGGTTTTTTTCTCACACAGTGTACAAAAAAAACTTGCACCCACACATCCATTAAAAAAAAGATCCCCACTGGCCTTCAAACACTGAAATGCTGTAACGTCTCTACCAAACAGGTAGCAGTCGATTTATGGCTCTTTTAAATTAATTATTTAGCACTGCATGTGCAGAAACACTAGCGCCTCTCTTTGGTGATCAAATAGTAAACATGCACATTTAATCTTTTACATGCTGTAAGCCAGAATAGCAGAAGAAAACAGCAACATAGTCATCGCTTAGGCCGCCATTACATTTGCAGTTTTTATACAAATGAGTGATGGAGCATGAAGACAACGACAAACCAGAAAAAAAAATACTCCGGTTTACACACCGACCCTGGGTGTGGATCATACTAGAATACGACTCACCTTGGCTGAATTTCGAATTTTAAAAAAAATGAAACGTGAAAACAGTGCTGCGATTATGTGTGGACAGATGACGTAACCGCGCAGAAACATACCCGTTTTTAAATAACCAGGTACATGTGGACGGGGAGAGTTAACACATTTCTGAAAAATTGTCTGTTGTCACCAAGTCTTCCATCCTTCACATCTCTGTGCAGCAGGTCAGCCATGTTCAGCCGGCTGACTCAGGGGGTGTCATCAGTCTTCCAGGAGCTTTCGGGTGAGGAACACACCGATGGAGACCTTCAGGTGGGTCAAAAAAAACAATTACAAAGTCATAGCCAATATTCTTTTTAAACAATTGTGTATTTTAAGTGATGAGTGCTATTTGATGAGCTCTTTCAGCAGAGCCTTAATTTTTTTAGACAGTTTCTTTATAACTTTAATATTGTTTAGGAACAGGGTGTTCTGGTTATCCATCCACAGCCAAGTGCTGATATACCTGTGGAGGACCCAGGGCCCTCAGAGGAGATCCTGGATAGACTGGCCCAAACAGAGCAACTGGTCATTCAGCTGAAAGAGCTGATTCGAGAGAAGGATGGCCAGCTCGCTAGCACCCAGAGGCAGCTCAAGGTGAGTGTATTTGCATGGAGAGAGCGAGTCAAACATGTGGAGCTAATGAAGTCTATAGCACCCATGACATGTTTTTCGTTGTGCTCAGGAGGAGAAGGAACAGGCTGAAGTCAAGTTTACAAAGCTTAAACTGCAGGCCAAAGCCAAGATGGCCTCACTGAACAAACAGATCAATGAGATGAAGGGACAAGAGGCGTTAAATAGCAGTCAGGTAAAGTTGCATTAGTTCATCTTATGTTCCTTGAGGTTTTGTGAGGTGATCCACATGATCAAGTGTTTTTAGAATTCAGAAAGCTCCTTCCAGTTGGCTCACGGGGTGGAGGAGGAACTCCAGCAGCTGAAAGAGAAACTCAGTGAGGCAGAATTGAGCAATAAGATGCTCCAGCAGCAGCTCTGGGAGGCTGAGCAGCGTGTGAGAGAGGAAGGTCATGCAGAGCAGGTGTGTTTCACACATCAAATATTTAAAATAAGCTAAAGGTTTTGGTAAACATGTAAATGGCATCAGTTTTTTTTGCTAATATTGCTTAGGTGCAAATCCTGCAAGCTGTGGTGAGTGAAAAAGACGTTCGATTTCAGGAGCAAATCCTCAGACATGAGCAGGAGCTACTTTCTCAAGCATCAAACGAGCTGGAGTTGCAGCAGGTACTTTTCATTTCCCGTAAACGAGCCTGTTACTTATCAAAGCATTTTAAGCCTTGTTTAGCTCATCGGTAATCTGCGCTGTGTAGTTTAGGGTGCATCATTATTACGACACCAAATGACCGTTTCAGCTTGACAGAAGTGAGCGCAGCATGGATGAACATTTAGCCTGAGAATCTGTTGTGCATGAAACTTGCCTGTTGTTTCTCAGGCTCTTCGCGCATCTCAGCAGCGCATAGAGGAGTTAGAGGAATCGTTGCGTTCTCGGTCTGAAGTCCTGGAAATGTTGCAGCAGGAAGTCAACAGTGCAGACCAGCAGAAACAGGTCAGCCCTGCACATGAAGATTGAAAGTGGCACGATACACATGATATTTTCAGATATTTGCATGCGTTGAACATTATTTACCACAAATTTATTGTCTGCTGCATTTCATTTTGGGAATGACTGTAATTGACATTTACAATTAAAATTTTCTGACTTCCTGTTTGAAAAGAAATTTCTCAGAATGGGACTTTTTTCCCTGTTCTTCTCTGACTCGTAAGTTTTTTTATTTATTCATGAGCCTGACCTCTATTATCCTATGAAAAGACGTAGTGTATTAATGACACCTAAATCCCGACGCGTCCGGTCAAGTTGCAAGACCGCACAATAGTTTGGAGCTCAGAATGGTTCGCAAGTGTTGTTTTCATGGTGCAAAGGTAGTGAGGTCATATATTGCTTTCCCTGTCAGCTAAACTCTGCCCACTACCACATGGAACTATGGATCTGCAGCAAGCATTTTCCTCAAGAAACAATGATAGACCTGGGCTTTGCAAACCAATGCAGCTTGCGCTTTTTTTTTTTTTTTTGTGGTGATGCAGTTCCAATTCAGGAGGACTTCTATCCGACTTCAGTGTAGGTATGTGTGCATTTTTTCAGAAGCACTTATATTTGTTATACAAGCCAACCCACACCCACATCCTGACCGACTTTGCGCAGCGGTAAATGGTCTTTTTTTGCTATATTTTTAAAATAATCTCAGGAAGATTACATTTTTTTCCATCTCTCTATTCAAATTACATCTGACTGTAATTTCTTTTCACATTGCTTCATTGCAACTCAGCAAGTTTTGAAAATTCAACTGTTTCCTCTGAACAGATTCTGACCACTCAGTTCAGACAGATGGAGTTGGAGTTGACAGAAGCAAAGAAACAGAGAGAAGAGGAGAGGCCGTTACAGAGCGTCGAGGAGGAGCTGCTAACTCTCAAAGCAAAACTGGAGGCTTCGGAGTATGAAAGGGAACAGATGGTCAACGCTCTCAATGCTGAATTGCAGAGGAAGACAACAGAGATGGAGGAAACCAAAGCTAAGCTTGAATATGAAGAAAGAGAGAAGGATGGAGCACTGGAAAAACTAAAAGAAAGAGAAAGTGCATTTCAGATGGAGCTTAGCAACATGAAGTCCAGTCTTGAGTCTAGAAGGGAGATGTCGGATAAAGAGCAAGAACAGAATGCCTATCTCAATGCTGAGATAATGAAAAAGACAGAAGAGCTGGATGAGATGAGGTCACTTTTTGAGTCACAGCAAACCGAGAAGGAAGCGATGGTAGAGACACTGAAGGAGAGAGAGGCTAGCTTTGAGGAGAAGCTAGCACATGTTAAAGCGTCTTTAGAAAGAGAAAAGGAGCAAGCAATCTGTGCTCTCAATGTTGACTTACAAGCTAAAGTAGCAGAGTTAAACCAAATGAGGGTGAAACTTCAATCCGAAGAAGGAGAAATTCACAAACTGATGGAAAGAAGTAAAGAGAGAGAAGCTAGCTTCGAAGATGAGATTGCTAACTTGAAAGCCAGGGTGGGAATGTCAGAAAGAGAAAAAGAGGAAGCCATCAGCGCTCTCAATGTTGACTTACAAGATAAAACTGCAGAGTTTGATGAAATTAGATCAAAACTTGAATCAGAGCAAAGAGATTTAATGACGAAACTGAAAGAGCAAGAGGCTAGCTTTCAGGCAGAACTCACCAAAATAACAGCATCTTTAGAATCGACAGAGAGTGGTAAAGAGCAGACCATCAGTGCACTGCATACTGAACTACACAAAACAGCAGCAGCCTTGGATGAAACAAGAACAAAGCTTGCATCTGAGCAAAGAGAGAAGGAAGATCTCCTGATAAAGTCTAAGAAGAGGGAGACTAGCTTCGAGGAAGAGCTAGCTTCTTTAGAAGCTAAATTACAAACATCGGAAAGTGAAAAACAGCTGGCTTTAAGCACACTCAATGAAGAATTGCTGAAAAGGACCACAGAGATGGATGAAATGAGAGCACACACTGAATCACAGCAAAGGGAGAAGGAAGAAATGATAGAGACACTGAAGAAAAGAGAGACTAGCTTCGCAGAAGAACTAGCCAATATGAAAGTATCTTTAGAAGCTAGATTAGAAACATCAGAAAGTGACAAACAGACAATCAGTGCCGAATTACAGACAGTAACTGCAGAACTGCAAGAAATGAGAGCAAAACTTGAATCGGAAGAAAAGGAAAAGGACCATATTCTTGAGAGAATTAAAAAGAGGGAGATTAGCTTTGAAGAAGAGCTCAACAACATGAAAACATCTTTAGAAGCTAGGTTAGAAACATCAGAAAGTGAAAAAGAGCGAGTCTCCACTGCTCTCAATGCTGAACTACAGCAGAACACAATAGAAATGAATGGTTTGAGAGAAAAACTTGCCAATCAAGAGAGGGAAAGGCTGGAAGTATTAGAAGAAAGACAAGCAAGCTTTGAGAGGGAGCTGGCCAGCTTGCGAGCATGTTTGGAAGTCTCAGAGAAACAAAAAGAGCAAATGGCAAAGGAGCTTGAGGAGGAGGGTGCACGTCACAAAGAGGAGATGCAGAATCTTCAAGGGAAACTGGACGAAGTGGAAAGGCTAAGAGCGGAAGAGTCCAAGAGTGAAAAAGATCGCTTTGCACAAACGGAATCTGAGCTAGTGTACCTGAAAGACACACTAGATGCCTGTCAAGAGGAGCAGAAATCAGCTCTTTTGAGCAGAGAGGTACTGGAGAAACTCTGGATGGGGATCCGGACGTTGACCACATCAGCAGAAGAAGCCGCAGACATATCGATTCCTACCGATTCTTTACAGTTCTTAGAGGTGCTACCTGCTCTTCAAACTCGGATGAGCAACCTTGTGGAGGAGCAGCAGGAGAAAGAAGGACGCATCGCACAGATCACACTCATTCTACAGTCTCTGCAAGGTTAAGCATCACACAGGAACCCTGATTTCCATGTTTTGAGAAACCAGTTCCGCAATACAGGGTGAAATATTAATGTCTTATCTTGATGCACGTATTGCTCTAGGTCAGCTCGATGAAGGCACTGCAGAGAGAGAGGAAGCAGGTGCTAGGATACAGGAACTAGAACAACAACTTCTGACTCTTCAGGTTGGTTCATTGCAAAAATAGAAATTTGAGCTCAGCCTTACTCCCAGTGATGCTAATATGAATAAATAATGTTCTCCTGTCCAGCTGCTTTTGGGCCAGAGCAACGACATCATGTGCAAACAGCTACAGCACTGCAAATTAGTATTTTGATGCCTTGCTCGTTTTTAAGTTTCTCCCACTTACAAAGAAAAAAAAGATTTCTGATTTTCATAGAGATCTCTTGAAAAGTCAGCAGTGTATGAAATATTTTTCTCCTGCTTCAGTAATTAAATTTCATAATTTATTTGTGGTTAGTTAGAGTTTCTATATTTAATCCATAGAACTTTTGTACTGATGTAAACATTACAAGCGTTGCACAAAGATATCCCTGTCTGGGGCAAATTGTTCTTGGGGCGAACTCATTTGAATGTGTGTCGGAGAAGCTTTGTCTGGCGCAGCAGACACAAGGTGACATTAACCCCTAGACTGTAAGTTTGAGGTCTTATCAGGTCAAGGATGTAATCCTCTCTGTCATATTCACCGACTGATGGTTCCCATTTGCAACATTATTAATATATTTCTTTTATTAATGGAATTGAAAAAAAATGTTGCAAATGTTATCTAATCTTATCTATCTAAAATGAATGGTACTCTTGAAGTCGCATACGCTTGTACCCGTTCTTACTTTCTGTTTGCATTATCTGGGCTTGTGTTTTCTAGGTTGCCGGTGAGTCATCAGGCGATCATGTGATTGACTCATCTGTGAGGGATTTGAACAGGACGCATAAGGGTAGGTTTAATATTTGCCCTTGTGTAATTGAACGTTGTTTGACCGAAGAAATTTCTGTTAAAGAGCTAGTAAAAAATGTATTAATCATGTATTGTGTAACATGGCTCTGAGGTAATCAAAACTTCATTTTGAGATTTAAATGTGAAGGTGCTCTGTGTAAAAAGAGTCGACTCAAAGTTGTTACAATTGATTACGCTTCAAATTAATAATGTTCCGTGATGACGTACAGGAGATAAAGTGCAGGAAATATTTAAATCACCTTCCACTTAAACACTTGTAGATTCCAGTAGCATCATATTGGGATCATTTATTCTGCCACTGGGAGGAAAAGGTAGTTTTTCTTCCTCTGCCACAAGTTATTTGACTTGAAGTTTTTTTTTTGTCACACAAATGATTAGTTTTGAAAAAAACTGGTGACTGATATTGTCTCTGGGCAATTTAATAGAGAGTCTTTGGGAAATTAGGTAAAAAAAATAAATTCATATTTTAAGACAACAAAAGTGGGTTATTAACCTCCCTGGCATGTATTTGACCATTTGAGTCTGTTGTTTGTAACTACTAAAACAACAAAAAAGAGGTATTTTAACCCATAAAAGTGGCACTTTAACCAATACTTTTAAAATAACCCAATGTCTTCCGTGCATTGCTCAGATTCGGGTCTTTTAAACAAGCGCTTCATATATTTTGTTCAGGTTTCATTGTAACAGGTTTTTATGGTTAAACTTGGTAAATGGTTAATGATTGTCATTTTGCTGATCACTTTTGAAAGATTCAACCCCTCAAACTGATCCTAACCACTCCTCACATGCATTTTAGTGTAACAAATTGTTCAATGGTTTTCTATAGCAGTTTAACTTGTAATTACTTTACAGTTGTTTCTTGGGGGATTTGAAGCTCACGTTTTCTCCATCAACAATGATTACCTCCATCAAAGTGATCAATAACATTTACCATGAGGTTTAACACACCATCAATTATTTGTTTAATACATAACATTTCTTAAAGGGAACAGTAAACGTATTTCACTTAAGGATTGATGCTTACAATAGCATTCATTCATTCATCTTCAATACCCTTATGTTACCTTTTGGGGTCACGGGTCTGCTGGTCCAGCACGCTTTGGGCAAAGGGGTACACCCTGGACAGGTTAACAGTCCATCATAGGACAACGCACACATGCGCTCACAAGGGGTATTCATAGTACTCAATTAACCTTAAACATGTTTTTGGGATTGTGCGGAAAACTGGAGTACCTGGAGTAAACCAACGTAAGCACAGGGAGAACATACAAACTGCTTTCCGGAAAGTCACCGGCGAGCCTCAAACCTTCTAGCTGAAGGGCCACAGTGCTACCCACTGTGCAGCCCCTCACAGTAGCAGTCTTTAACTATTAACAGAATCCCACGGAACAAAATGTTCTAAAATATTTAGTGTAGATAAAATAAAATGTTAAGTATAGGTAAAAAAATAAGCTCTAAGTTTATTTTTAAAAAGGGCACTCTTTTTTTATTATCCCTGATGATAAATGTCCTATTAGTTTAAATGGCTGGCTAATTTTTTTTCCATAATCTTTCCCTCAGAAAGCACTGTAGATTTACATAGTTGTGAAAGAGAATCACAGATGGATCGCATACTGCATCTGGAGCAGCTACTTGCAGACAGAGAAAGAGATCTGTTTGTTCTTCGAGAAAATCGGTCATTCACCTCTCTCAAATCTGAATGGGATGAAGATGCACAAAGAGGACACATTACAGGGATGGACAGCTCAACTGCTCTATCCGAAGTGCTTGAATGTTCACAAGAAGACGAGAAAACACTAGTGGCCACAGACACCTCTGTTCTCTCTGGTGGCAATGACGGTAGCACAGAGCTTATAGCACCCCATCTCGTGTCTCCAGTAGATTCAAAGGGTACTTCCTCAGATGAAATGGTGGCAAGCAGTGATTCAGAGGTTGTGCATAGCAGCTGGACTCTTCTGGAAGCAGTCAACCAGGATGGGACTCAAGAATGGCCATCTCAAAGTCATGACTTTGCCTCTCTCCGTTTGTCCACACAGTCTTGGGAAGAGGCCTGTTTAGAGCGGATCCCATCAAAAAGCTCCATTGTAGACATTGATACACCATCTTTAGTTACCCATGAAAGCGTCCAGGTAAAAGCTGGCTCGAGTTTGCTGAGTACAGATCCAAATTCTAGTCAGGCTTTTGCACAGGTCTTGTCTGAAGAGATTCAGAAGAGGTACAGTGAGGTTCTGGCAGAGCTAGAGCACTTTAAAGATTCTGCTTTACAAGAACAGGAGAAAGTCAACCAGTTAGAAGAAACACTGAAGGTGATCACTGTTTCCAAAAATGAGGTTGAGTCCAAGGCTGGCATCTATGAGAAAGAGCTCATTGAAGCAAAGGCAGTGATTGAGCAGGTTAATCTAGAGAGGCAATGTGTAGTAGAGCAGATCGAGAGCTTGAAGGATGAGGTTCGAGTTAAGAAGGGTCAGGCTAAAACGTTGGCTGGCAAACTCAAGGAAAAAGAGGCGATGTGCTCCCAACTGCAACAAAAACTCTTGGACATGGAAGCTAGTTTAACTCAGGAGGCTCATGTGGCGAAAGACAAGACTTCTGAGCTTGAATATCTTCAAAAATGTCTTTCACAGAAGAATGAGGAAATTATGGAAGTCACTGAGAGTATGAGTGCAAAACTACTTCAAGTGGGAGAGGAAAAGTTTGCGCTAACCAGCGAAGTCAAGAAGCTAAAAGAGCAAATTAACGAAATTGAAACTCTGAGAGATGACCACCAGAAACTCAGAGAGAGTAGAACATTGGAAGGTGAGGAGCTTATTGCTTTACAAAGGGAAAAGGAAGATTTGGTTACACAAATAGGTGCCATGAAGAAAGATGGAGAACACATTAAGAGGAAACTGCAGGCAGCTCTGATACAGCGAAAAGAATTGTTAAAAAAAGTTGCTGAGTTTGAAAAAGAGACAGGGAACAAGGAAGAAAAAGAAGGGGATGGAAATGAAATTGAGGCAAAAGAGAAACAAATAGAGAAACTTCAAGCTTTGTTGCAAGAGACCAGAGAGGACTTAAACCAGAAAGAAGAGATTTTAGCAGATCTGCAACAAAAGATCAGTGACCAAGATCAAGCACTGAGTGAGTCGCAAGCAGAAATTCAAGATTTGACCAAGCAATGTTTGCAAATGAAAGAACAAATATCTCAGGCAGCTGAAGACAAAAAAGTTTCCATAGAGTCTGAGATCAAAACGCTGCGTAAACAGGTTCAGGAGGCAACAGAGGCTTATGAAGACACTTTAACCAAAGCTCAAGAAAAAGATAAGGTTCATCTTGTGCAAATGAATCAACTAAAAGAGGAGTGCAGCAAACTTGCTGAACATGTTCAGGCTGAAGAGGGAGAGAAATCAGGGTTGTTGGATCGCATAGTGCATTTAGAGGGTCTACTTGCTACCAAGAACAAAGCTGGTAATGTCGACCGCAATACACAGAATTTCGAGAAACCAGACACCAATGACTGGGTACAGGAGGATTGGGTTGATTTTGCCACTGCTGAGACAGAAACGGCACAAGTCTCACAGCCCATGGTGGAACAACACGATGCTGTAAATGCTCTCCGGGAGCAGCTAACAGCTAAGCAGGCTGCTCATGCAGAGTTAGAACTGCGTCTTCAAGAGAGCCAAGACACTCAAGCACTGAATGAATGCAAATTCACAGAGCTGTATAAAGAACTGGACGCTCTGAAAGAAAAGGAAAGGTATGCTGATGCACTCACAAAGGAAGTAGAGGCTCTTAGGGAGAAATCTCAGAGAGCTGAAGCTCACGTGGAGAAGTTGAAATCAGAGGTGGATGAGGCTTGGGAGGCAGCTAAAAGAAGCATCTCCAAGGCTGAGTCCCCCATCAAAGCTCTACAGTCAGAAGTAGAAGAGTGTCAACAATTTCTTAAATGTAAGAATGAGGAGATTGTTGACCTCAGCCAACAGCTTGGTGAACAACAATCTCTACTAATGAAGATGCAGGAAACTGTGAAGGAAAAAGACCTGCAAATTGCTTCGCTACAAGAAGAGCTTAAAGCTGAACAAGCCAGGGTTCCACTGCGTGAGGAAGAAGAAAAAGGTAACTGCGCCAAAATCCAGCAGCTTCAGCGCAAATTGCAGGCTGCTCTTGTGTCACGCAAAGAAGCTCTCAAAGAAAAGCAGGTGCTAAAAGAGGAGCAAGCTGCTGCTGAGAAGGTCAGAACTGAGCTGCTACAGAAGCTTGATGTGGTAGAAATGGAGCTGAGCAAGACAAAAGAAGAAAGGGAAAAATTGATTGAGGAGTTGGATCGAACTTTGCTGGAAAACCAGAACCTTAGTGCCTCCTGTGAGAGCCTCAAACTTGCAATGGAGGGGGTTTTAAATGAAAAGGAGACATGTAAGCGTCAAGTTGAGATTGTCAAAGAAGAGTCTGAGCAATTATGCAGGCAGCTGGAGGAAAAGGTACACAACATGAAAGAGGAGTATGAGTCTCTTCTTAAATCTTATGAAAATGTGAGCGATGAGGCTGAACGAGTGAGAAAAGTGCTTGAAGCTGCTCGACAAGAGAGGCAGGAGTTGGCAACCAAGGCAAGAGCACATGAGGCTGCCAAACAAGAGGCAGAGAGGTTAGCAGATGAAGCTACAAAGGAGGTTGAAGTTGTGAAAGACAAAATGAGGAAGTTTGCCAAAGTCAAACATCAGAAGATCATGGAACTAGAAGAGGAGAATGAAAAGCTTAGGGAGCAGGAAGAGAGCAAACAGAGTAAACGTCTGGAATCTGAGCTTCAGCAAGAGCTTGAGAGCATCAAACAAGAGTTTGCGGCTTTAAAAACAAACTACAGTATTGCACTGGATGAAAGAAACTCTTTAGAGCACGAAGCCGAACAGTTGAGACAACGCTTGACTGAGGAAATTGAAAAAAAGGCTATTGAATCCCAAGACCTGTGCACAGTTGAAACTGTTATGGAGGTTAATGTCATTGAACAAGCAAAGCATCCGGATCTTATTGAATCTGAACAATCGGTCAGTGCTGCCCTTGAAACTGTTCTCACTATGCCAGCGGAATCGATTGGTACGGCACTAGATCAAGATCAGCGAAATACTGAGATTCTTGCTCAAACTGTGGGAAGGCTCAAAGAACTGGAGGTGTCTCTTGAAAAAGCAGAGAATAACATAAAGGAACTTGAAGCTGCTCTTGAGGCTAATGTGCAGTCCAACAACGAGCAAGAATCTTTACTAAACTCAGAGCTTGCTTCTGTAAAGCAACAACTCAAGGAGACTTTAGAGCGAGAGCGTACTCTGATTGAAGACGTCAGCAGGAAAGACAGACAACTAGAAGAGCTTCGTAGTACCCTAGAAGCTGAAAAGGATGACTTGGAGGAGAGATTGATGAATCAGTTGGCTCAGCTCAATGGCAGCATTGCAGGTTACCAACAAGAAGCATTTAATGGTCGTGAACGCCTTACAGAATTGCAGAGAGAGATGGAGAAGCTGGAGCGAGAGCGAGCTGAGCTGGAAGCTGAGGTGGCAAGTGAGCGGGACCGGGCTTGCAGGATGGAGGAGGACATGAGGCAGGCCCACAGAGAAAGAGCAGAGGCAGAAGCCGAGTCAGGCAAACAAAGAGAGCTAGAGCAGAAGTTGAAATCAGCACAGAGATTTAAAGAAGGCAGTCAAAATCGAGCACGGCAGCTTGAGGAACTGCTGAGGGAGAAACAACTTGAGGTCCGTCAGCTGCAGAAAGATTGTATTGCGTACCAGGAAAGAATCAGTGAACTTGCTAAAGAGGTAAAGTCGATGATGCTTGCAAGAGATGAGGCGAATGCAACGCTTGAAGCAGCACGATCGGACATTGAAAAGATCTTACAAGACAGAGCTGGAATTTCCTTAGAACTTTCAACATGCAAAGGGAAACTGGACTTGGCATTAGAAGAATTAAAGCAGGCACAGACAGACAAGCTTGCTGCCGAACGAATGGTTGAGCAAAAAGAATCTGAGTTGAAGGCAGATGCGGAGCGTACTCTAGATGAAGTCAGGTATCGCCTTGGAGCAGAGCTTAAACAGATGGAATTAAGACTAGAGAAATCGTACCTGGAGCGGGAACGGGAGGAAGAGGCAACTCTGGAGGCAAGAAGTGTTGCAGAGGCTGCGGACAAGCACTCTCGGCAAATGCAGGCCCGTCTGGACGAAGCTTTGGCTCGCTTGGCAGCCTTTTCCCGGTCCATGTCATCTCTGCAGGATGATCGCGATCGAGTTCTAGATGAAGCTAAGCAATGGGAGAACCGCTTTCATAGTGAACTTCAGGAAAAAGAGTCTGATGTTCGAGCGGCTGAGACTCGTGCCAAAGAACTTGCTGAACAACTCCTGAGTGAGACAACTCAAAAAGAAGAGCTGCAGAAGTTAGTGGAAAGGTTTGTTTGATATTTGCAGTCAATTAGGTTTTGCCAACATCTGCTGGTTATGTTAAATATTCACTGTTGTATGTCTACAGAATGCAGAAGGCAGAGGAGAACCAGCACCTAGAGTTCTCTGACTTGGAAACGCAGCACAATAAAAGCCTTGCATCATTTGAGGTGGAAAGACAGGACCTTCAAGAGAAGCTCACTCTGGCAGAAACAGCCCTGACCCAAGCTCATTCCCAGCTGACTGCACTGGAGTCTGAGGCAGAGGGTTTACGAAACCGTGCAAAAGCTCTTGAAGCAGCAGTGGACAGACTGCAGACTGGTGCTAATGAGGCACACGCTGTAATTAAAGAAAGAGAAGTAGAGGAACGGAGACTGTGCTTGATACTGGAGCAGCTAGAGACAGACCTGGGATCATCAAAGAACCTCACTGAAACATTACAAGTGGAACTGGATGAGAAGGAGAAGAGAGAGATGGCGCTGCTTGGTGAGAAGGAGCAGGCTGTGACACAGGTACTGAATGTCCAAATGCATTAAGAGGTGCTCTGATCAGCAATCACAAACCATGAAATGCTCTATAAGAAGATCCAGATTACCAACGCATTATTTATTAACACATATTTTACAAAAAATTTTTAATAATTATGAAAACGAAGAAGGTTGGTGGCAAATCACCAACTTTGAACTGTTACCACATCCAACAGAGAGCATTGCTGCCTAATAAATGAAAATGCGGCAATAATAGCTGTTAACCTAACCAACAGAGCATCGCACAAAACAAAATCGGCTAATAATGTCAAACACCAGTGAAAAAATTAAATACACTCCCAATTTTAAACCACGACATGCAACGCTTGCAGCATACATAGCTTCTCAACACAGAGCTGCTTGAAGCACGTTGTTACTTTTACATGTTTATGGTGGGGTCTTTAGTCTGTGAAGAGATTAGATTAAAGGTCTTTGCACCCTGAAGTCTGAAAGTTTTGTTGCGTATTCACACAAAATTTTTTCTGAAAATGTTTAGGTCAGCAAGCCTTGTACAATGGATATTTAATGATCAAAAACACACAAACAAATCGCAAAAGAAAGTGATGTCTTCAAGCAGTGATGATGAATTTCTGATAATCCTGATTGTTTGGAACTTTTTCCAGTGACACACAGAAAACTTTGTTTTTACAACTTCTATTTTGCCCACGACTCACAGCCATTAAGCACTGCATTTCCCATAATTCCCAAACAAGTCCAATAAAAAGGAGTTAACATACATAACTTCCAACAAACTCCATTCCTGCAACTTTGTACTCTAGCAGCATTATGCATACAGTGCTTGCCGAACAGAAACTCAAAGAACTCTGTTGAAAAGAGTGTGTTTATGCGAGGAAGATGCTGCTTCGTCGGGGGAGGGGATGGATAATGCCATTGACCCAACCCTATTACACAGCATCCTTTCAGGTGGTAAATTCCATCGTTAAATGCTATGTTAGATCTGGACCAAGTATCTAATGTACTTTTCAAATGAACCAAGCCACAAGTGTGCCAACAATCTAAATCTTTCAGGCTGTAGAGGAGGCTAGGAAGGATGCAGATGCAAGGGCGGAGATGGCGGAGAAAGAACTAGAGCAACGAAGAGCAGAGTTGCGTGGTTTGGAAGAGAGGTTACGCAAGGCAGAAGAAGACTCTTTTCAAAGTAAAGCTCAACTGGAGTCCTTTACCAAAGCTATGGGCTCCTTGCAAGTCGACAGAGATCGGGTGCTCAGTCACTACAAGCAGCTGGAGGAAAAGCACCTTCAGGTAATGGTGTTCAGCTTCAGCTGCTAAGATTTGAGTGCTTATCACCAAGGACGGTTTAAAATGTGTTTCTCATGTTGCCTCAGGTTATGATGGAGAAGGACAGTCTTATTCAGGAGGCAGCTGGGGAAAACAACAAGTTAAAGGAGGAGCTTCGAGCTCTATTCTCTCAACGAGACGACCTCAATGCTGAGAATGCCAAGTTGGCTGCCCAACTTCATGGCTACAGAAATGACTTGAATCAGGTTCTTGTTATGAAGGACTCTCAGCACAAGCTGATTCTTTCTTCACAAGTAGAGCGTATTGGCTTCCTGGAGCGAGAAAAGCAGGAACTAAAAATTCAACTTCAAACGCTCGAAAAAGAAGTAGAACAAGCGAGGGGACCTCCACTGGAGCAGGAGCTCTTTGTTCAGGCGAGTGAAGGGGTGGATGTGCAGCATGCACCTGAAGCAGATGTTGAGAAACTGAGGGAACAGCTCCAGTCTGCTGGAAAACTAATTTCCACACTGAAGGAAAGCTTGGAATCAGAAAAGGAGACTCAAGTGGTCCAAAATAAAGAACTGAAGGAGCTACGCTGGGAAAGTGGAATTCTTCGATCGGAGGCAGAAACTGCTGAGGAGAGGGTTGCGGAGCTGGCAAGAGACCTTTTGCGGATGGAACAGCAGCTTTTGGAGGAAAGGGAAGTTGTTTCTCAGCTTCAAGCTCAGAACTTGTCTTTTGGTCAAGCCATGTCATCTCTGCAAGACTCCAGAGATCAGGCTGTAACTGAAGCTCAGGAGTTACGACTTCATTTAGACGAGATCAACCGGAGTAGTCAACCAGCAGCTTCTCCTAGTGACGCCAAAGGGGAAGTGTGGAGTCTGAAAAATGCATTAGCCGCTCTACAGAATGACAGGGAGAGAATGGTGTGTAAGGAATTACCTGAACCTACAATGTGCACATTCCTTTTTTTAACTCGAAAACTAACTTTCGTTTCAGTTGGAACAGCTACATGTGCAGCGCTTTGAAATGGATAGACTCATGCATGCTTTGGAAGAAGAGAGAAGAAGGGGAGTGGAGCAAGAAGAAAAGATACCAGGAGAGCTTAGCGATTCTAAGATAAATGTTGATAAGCAAGAACTTGAAATGCTCAGGTGAGGTCCTGGTGTTTTAGTCATTTTTACTTTAGTGCGTGGCACTAACTGGCCAACATTTTCAAAGTGAGAGACTTGTTCTTAAACAAAATGTTTTATGCTCAGACTTGAGAGGCTCGATTGGCAGGGACAGGCAGAGTTATTCAAGCAGCAGACCCTGATGACCCTTTCAGACAGAGACCAGCAGATCCGCCATCTCACTGCCCTTCTAGAGGAAGCTCAGGCATCAAAATTACAGCAGGAGCACACCCAAAGACAGGTAAAAGGCTTTAAATTCCTATTTATATTGGAAAACATGCCGTTGGGCCTGCTGTGATGAGCAATAAATTGATTAATTCCACTGCAAATGAGCTTCGATAACTTTTCCAGCGGCAAACATTCCCATTTGCATACATGTTTGTTTTCCTGCTTTCTCACCTTTATAAAAAGCCTGAAATGCTGTTTTGGTGAGGCATGGCTTTACATAAGTGTTTTTGGACAGAGCGAGTCTACATCACCAAATTTATAATCTTTAATAGACTCCAATAGGCTTTTTACAGAACATTAAATTGAGGTTTCACGTTTTCCACATGTACTATGGAGGTGTTGTTGGTTCTTAATTAAGCATAAGTAATGGAGGCTTTCGTGCTCCCAGAAAGCAGTGTACACAAATTAGCATGAATGAATATAAATGCAACTTTATGTATGTAATTGTGTAGGAAGCAACAATATAACATGCTAGAAATATCAGAAAATAACATAATATGCCCCCTTTAATGTTAACAATATTTAATATTTACACTGGCTTCCGCTACACTGAAATGAATGTTAAAACTATGGTAAATAATGAAGTTGACTACTGATGGTTTGTGAGTGGAGAGAAATGAATATCAGAGACTGATGATAATATGGACAACATGGCACCGCCTACTGCCATTGGGCTAATATGAGGGGTTTTTTTCCCCCCTCAACTGGACTGGAGGTTACCATTGCACATATGCACTTCCTGATAAGGATGGAACCGTAGTGGTTTCAGACCCCGCCCCATACACATCCCTCACACATGCTGCCTATTATTTTGTAATTATAAACAAGAGCTTTAGAATGACTTTTCAGAATCTGATCGTTGGCGGAATAAATTATCTCACAACATGATAATGTGTAAAGTCCTGTGTAGCTGTCAATCACATGGCCCCACCTAGTTTTTTAGGGGAAAATTGAGCCATTGTGAACCACAAGAAAAACTATTGAACTTCGTTCACTGTATAGATATCTTTGAAACGTCATTAAACCTGTTTGTGTAAATAACGTAATTTCTGAGGAAATTATTTTTAAAGTTCAGTTTATTCAGAAATGGTTCTGCAACCAGGACCGTGGGGCGTTGCTCCGGTTTGGCGTCACTCCGTCAGCCACGTGAGACTCACTTGGTTAAAAGCTTCTTGTTTGCTTTCTTTTAGGGAAGACTTGCACTAGACGCTGCCCCTGGGGGTCCTCTGGAGCACAACGAAGGATTTAAGTCAGAGTGCATAGAACTCCAGAGAAGGTACTGTTGCAAGTTGACTTTTACCATTCATTAAATCTATTTACTGTTGTATACTTTCAATCTGTTTTGTCATAGTGGTAAAAGCTGCTTTGAAGGTGATAGCCAAGAATGATTACTATAAGTTACTGTGCTCTAATTAGGGAGCAAACACACATGCGGAATATAGAATAATACGAGGCACTTTGAAGGGTGCTGAAGATGTGATGACCTCGTCAGTGTTTACAAAGTAAATTTAAAATAAAGAGACACACATTGTTTAGGAAATTACTTTGTTCTATCAAATGGAAGAGATCAGGTAGTTCTTACAAGTTGTGCAGTAGACGTTGTAAAGTGATCCATAGCTTCCTACTGAAGGCAGTATTCACCGACTTGTGAAGGTGTGGGGTATCTCTTAACAGACTGCCCTATGGCAGTTTTCAGCGAAATCCTTGGGAAACAAAGAATGTTATTCAAAAGAACAGTTTCTTCTGTTCAAAGCCATTCAATAAGACAATTTGCCATATTGGCTATAAGTAAATCATCCAACAAAGCTTTTTCAAGCACTGAATGTTTTGACCGTTATCCATACAATTTGTTTGCTGATCTATTTTGTTGTTTGTTGGGTCAGGCTGGAGGAGGAGTCAGAACAGAGACTGCGGTTAGAAGAGCAGCTCGCTGTTGCACAGGATCGCCTCAAACGGTTTGACATTAATCTCACTTCAAGAAACGCTGTTTGGTACATTTTGAATACAGCAAAAATAATTCTAATGATTTCCCTGAAAACTTAAAAGTATGGTGCTTGTGTTTTACACTGAGCGATGATGATGGAGGTGTATACTTGAAGCAAATTAAAAAACCTTAAAACCTAAAGCAATTAAATTACATTTTAGGTGCCTACTTTAAGTACATCGGCCCGAAATGGGTTAGAAAATCATGAGTTGGTGCCTGAAACCACTTATTTTTTGTGTCTGCTCCATGATTCCTTGACCTTCAAGAAGCTCGTACCACTGAAATAGTCTTAAATATTTTTTTTTTAAAAAAGCAATTGATAAGTATTTTAATTATTGCTAAATAATTTGAAATCTGCTGAGAGTTTATTGAAAATGCAACTGGAAGCTACAGGTGAATCCATATCCGCTATTATTTAAGTTATTTTATGGTTATTTTACGCTCTCCTTCAGACGTATTTTTAAAGCATTAACATGCATTTTTCCATTGTAAAAGGTCACAAACTGAAAATTAAAATCCTTTCATTCTAAACTCTGAACATAAAATATTAAAGTATTGTGTGCGTTGTGCTACCGACTACTTCATTATCCCTTTATTTGAAAAAAATTGCATCCCTGTTTTTTATCTTTCAGACCAATTAAAAAAAATGGATAACTTGTCTGTTTATCATATGAAAGGTTGAAAGTCAAAATAATCCTTGTAATTGATTTCTTTCCAAATGTTTAGCTACACACAAGGGGATTGGCAGACATCTTCCATGTCAGAGACTGCTGTCCTCATTGAGCCACCAGAGGGCGCTGTTACACGGGTAAACCTAGTGTTGATTTAATATAGTGCTTGTTGTCTTAATTTGTTATGGATTCTAATTTTTTTGTTTTTATCCTTAGACTCGTAGTGGAGGCGTTGGGCTTCTGCGGATGCTGCGAGTGGCCTTCTGCTCTCGGCAGCGTACTCCTCTACTGGTTTCTCTTTACCTGTTGACTGTTCACCTGCTCCTGTTGCTCTGCATGGGAGGGTTTCTTTGAGAGAGACAGATTTACTCATTAACTAGTTTAAACTGATGGACATGTTCTTTAACACAGGGATACTTCAGTTCTTTGCTCAGTTACCAAAGGCTCACTTGATCTGTTTTTGTTGTAGAGCACTCTGAAAAAAAGAATATCCTTCCAGTTTTAATGGAGCATGTCCATACTGGTCATTGTAGAGTGCTCTTCAAATATAATATCCTCCCAGTTTTAATGGGGCGTGTCTGTGCTGGTAACACTAAAGCACTACATGATCATTCTAAAACCTCTTTTGTTGTTGAAGGAAATTGTAATCACTTTATATGGGTTTATTGTCTTTATTCCAGTCTTTAATAATGGTTCTCCAATTCCATAAATGTCTTGAACTTTTCTTTTTGTGTCACTTTATTTCTGCCCATCACAGGCATGTGACTCGTCTGCATGGTGAGATGTCAGAAGTGTATTTCTTTTTCGTGGCAGATACGTTTGCCATCAGGGTGCAATACTTTCAGTTATATTTGAGGTGTTTTGTTAAGCATATTACATGTAATATCTTTTAACCCTTACGTGGGTCAGTTGTTCTACATGAAGCTTCCGTTCGTCAGTCAAGTTGCTTTTTATTTCCAGTTCTTTGAACCAGAGCTGGATTTTCACCTCACAGATGTCTCTCTGCTCTGTTCTCGGAGGCTGGATGAGATCTTGATTTCGAAGGCGTCGCTATTTACAGGAGCTAAGCACGGGTTAATGAGTGTTTTACCTGTAAAATCTCTGTAAACTAATCCTTCCCTCTGGCTTCCATGATGTTGGGACTATTTTTTGGAAATAAAGTCTGATTAGCCGAAGACACATCCGGTTGATATGGTTTGTTTTTTTTTGTAAACAGGGGGAGACAATTATGCCCAAGATTTTGTGTAATGAATATCTACTATTTGAACACTTCTTTAGCCAAATACATTCAGTTTTTAAATCTTTGTTTTTATTATATTGATTCTTATTCTAATCCAGAGTTCATCCTTTAATACATCACAACGTTTATTGAGTTATATACGATGACTCCTCATAGAAACCTGTATATAAATCACATTTTTGTGCTTTCAAAGGAATCAGCTATATCAAATATGTGTATATAACATATATATATATGTGGCAGATAGAATTTACATTTATTTTAAAAATGTTTCTACTTTAATTTCATTTGTACATGCAGAAATTGCTTAGTGCATACATTGATTAACTGAATTTTTTTGAACACATATTTAACATTTCCATTAACCTTTAGAAGTCCATGACTTCTTTTTTTTACTAAACAATTTGCTCATATAATTTACCTGTCAAATAGTTTTTCGAGGCAATATTTGAAATAATTTTTAGTACAACCCCAGCTTTTTTTATTTTTTACAAATATTCATTTACATTGTTTAGTTACATTACACAATAATTCCACAAAAAAAAACGAAATTGTACAAAAATTGTACGTTTAATAACAAAAATCAAAATTGTTGAGACAAAATCAATGGCAAGGTCAAAATAAATTTGAAAAATTGCATGAAAATAAAAAATAGGTTATCCTTTCCTGAAGAATATACACCATTCGAATGTGTCTGGGAAAAGACAAAGCATATCACAGGTCTTGTACTTGCAAGGGTTATCCCTTCTTTTCACAACTTGATGGCACCCATTTGGGGTCTCTAAAAAGAAACTGAAAAAATGATTGATAAACTTTTTAACATTTCACGTTCTACATTACTTTGCAAATTATGTATCATAACTTTTGTAATGTACCTATAAAATTAACATCTAAACTAATAATCTTTTTGAAGCCTACACATTACTGTATATTTGAAATCAAAAATTAAACAATAGCTGTGATTTGTACTTAAATTCAAAACAGACACTGTGATTGGCACACACACTGGTGTGTTCAGAGACTTGTTATTCATCAACCCTTCAAATTTGAACACTTTTACGCTCATACAATGCAAGTTTGTGTGTATCGTATAATATAGTTCATAATAATATTGTCATATAGTACAGTGGGTAAATGTTTTTCCCACCTACAAATATGGACTGAACTTTATCATACACCTCAACTGTAGGAGGCTGAAAATTAAATCAATCACATTGTATGATTTGTAAATGATTACTTTCCATTTTTAGCATGTAATAAGTATTTCATCGTCTATCAATCATCAGCAATCCTTGTGATCAGTTATTTTGTCTAATAATACCTAGATACATTTTATGTTTAACCTACAAAGTTACCCATACCAAGTCACACACTCAATTACACAACCCTTTAAACAATTAGCAAGAGCAAAGGGCTATCTGCGAACACCAGGGACTAAATTGTAGACCTGCACAAGGCTGGGGTAAGCTACAGAACAATAGCAAACAATTTAGCGAGAAGGTGAAAATTATTTAAAAATTACGACATTTAAGGTCGCCCTTGATCCATGTATCACCTTGGGGAGTGTTAATTATGAAGATGAAGAAGAATGGAACTACACAGGAACACCAGCAATAACACACTTTAGTTACGGACAGAGTAAAGTCTACAATGTAATTCATTCTGTATTTATTGTGTGAGCTGAACAAATAAATAAAACAGAATATACTGTACAGTATTTAATTGAGATTCGTTTGATGGGGCTACATTGTGGACAGACTGCGCATGCGCGGAGATACCTGAGTTCACGACGCGCCTGTGGAGAGCCAAGATCCATTTGCTGTTCATCGCTCCAATATCGATCCTGTACGCAAACAACACCTGGATTAACATTTTCAGCGTGAGTAACGGTTGCAATTTATTAATTTCCAAATATGCTACTAGAAATAAAATAAGGGTTGTCAGTCAGGAAGTAGCCGGTGCAGAGTTCCTACAAGTTTCTTTCAATGCAGGAAGTCAAGATTGGCTTGTTTCTCTAGTTGTTTTTAAAGATATAGTCGTGTGTAAACAAATGACACACGTGCTGTAGTTTACCCGTTTGTTACGGATTAAATGTGCTGTTTTTTTAGTCACAAACTTCAAATTTTTCTACTTAGGTCTCAAGAAAAAATGAGGAACTTGCAAAGGACAGGTTTTAACTAGTTTCTTTTACACAGACATTCCAAAGAAGGTATTGGTTCCCAAACATTTTTCAGTCTAAATTGGATATAATATAAATTAGCCTGTTCACCATCCTTGAATTTATGGAAAGTTGTACTTTACAACATTTTTATTGCATCTGTAATTAATCAGTAGTTACAGAAATACAAACTTTGATGCGCTTCTGTTTTATTCAAACTCAAAAAATTAAAATTCACATAAATGTGAAACTTTTACATAAATGTGAAACTTCTGTCTGCAGATGTGGAAATCTGTGGTGGGGCATGAGGTTAATGTAAAGGTGGAGTCAGAGGCAGATGATTGGGAAACTGATCCAAACTTTGAGGTATGTAGAATTAGACAATGTAAATAAGTATAAATACATGGTATATAGTAAAAAGAGTTGTCTCTGTGTTTCAGAATGATGTTTCTGAGCAAGAGCAGAGATGGGGAGCCAAAACTATTGAAGGATCGGGCAGAACAGAGCACATCAGGTATCAATAAATATTAATAAACTTTAATTTGCTAATGGTTTCAATGAAGCTGATTGATTTTACATTTACACGTAGCATTGAATCTAGAGCTGATTTGAAGTGTGTCACTGCATGAGGAAAAAGGAAGTAGCAAAAAAAACATGCTTGAGCAACACATCCTAATATGGAGTGATCAGATCAAACTTACATGGTGTCCGTCAGAAACGGAATCAGATGTTACTCCTCAGCACTGTATTTTAACATTTTGCAATGTTTACATTCATTTTGAACAGAAACATGAGCTCCCTGAGCAAATGCTTAAGGGCTTTACAAAATGTCACATTCCTTGTGGTGATATGCAGCATGCAGTAACATGCACCATGTGTTTTTTTTTTTATGTGTAGCATTGCAGATCTGAGGCAGAACGTGTCTCATGAACATGCAGTGGTTAAGAAGAAAGAGATGGACCAAGGCCCTAAAGCCTCTTATGGCTACGGAGGGAAGTTTGGAGTTGAGAAAGACAGAATGGACAAGGTTGGATTAAACCGTTTAGTTTGCTGCATACATTAATTTGAACTGGGAGATGATGTTTGCTATGAGAGGCAGATTCTCGGTTGAAGTATTAAAGAGACAAGCACTCTCTTTTTAAAATTCAAAACCCTGTCTTTCATCTCTATTTAAAGATCTGGAACTTTTAGCATAAATTAGCATACGATTGAATATGATTAGACCGGTAGCGCATCAGTAAAAAACATTTTAAAAGTTTCCATTTTGATCACATTTTCCTGGTTAAAACTTGACTCTTTTAGAGCTGCACTGTGTTGTAATACCAGTGGAAAATGACACATTGATATTTTGTGGGTGATATTATCAGGAACTTTTATTCCATTCTTGCTTAATAATAAAGGCATTCCGTCTACAACATACCAATGTTTAATTTTTTACAGGTATATATTACAGCTCCGGGTCACTCTAAAAGATTTAAAGCAGAAAGGGCTTCTGATCTAATTGATTCAATGATCTATGCTAAGCTATGCAGTGCTATTGGCCAGATTTGAATAAAGGCTTAATGGATTTAAAGGTGCCATATTATGCAAATCGACAATTTTTCAGTGTTGTTTCCTCACCAAAAACATGCCTCATGTTTTATTCAGAATCTTTGATGCATGTTTGTGTAAACCTGTGGTGCTTTTTGTGCTAAAAATGACTAGAGCCACCCATAGTGCCTACCACTGGCCAATTAATTGCTAGTACAGCTCATCTCTATGCAGATCGGGTGTGCTGCCTGACACGGAAGTGTGAGAGCAGCAGCCCTTCACTGAAGAAAAAAGTGTGTTTTTTGTCAATTATAATGTAATACATTTAAACAGTTTTTCCATTTGACTGACAGGTGAAGGTTAGTCAGCAGGGGATGTGGCAAAAGCATGAAGGTGGGAGGAATGATTGTAAATGGAGCGTTTTATGGAGGCTAACGACATTAGGTGAATCAAAAACATTGTTTACGTTTAATATTTTAAATGCTTTAAAAATGGCATAATATGTCTATCCCCTGTGTATAGCAGAAGGTGTGCCGGACATGTTCGCGCGGTTGCGCTTGGCGATGCGTGTTCGATTCGTGTCCCATCGTCATTTTCCATCCTTTCCCCTCTCTCTATTCAACTCTCGTCCTGTCTAACTACTGTCCTATCCATTCAAAATAAGGCTAAAAAAGCCCTTCACCCCCCCCCAAAAAAAAGTAGCATAATATGGCACTTAAAGGAGAATGAGTCTATTAAAAAAAGTGAAGTGTCCACTTTAAAACTTAAAAAATTCAAATGCAGAAAAAAACAATACTTTTAACAACATGCCTTTATTGAAAGAATATGGCAAAATATGACTCACATTGGCATTGGTGGGAACAGTTGATAAATACAGACCCATTGTTGTTATCTCTAGGGTGCTTTGGGACACAGCTATGTGGCAAAGGTTGAGCAGCACTCATCCCAAACCGATGCCGCGAAGGGCTTTGGAGGGAAGTTTGGGGTGCAAAAGGACCGTGTGGACAAGGTTAGAAACTCTCCATCATTTAAAATATTGAACAATTCCAATTCTTCAGCTCTGTCAGCTTGTCTTGTTAGCTTTCTGATTGTGTACATAAGAGATTAGCATCTAGCTACAATATCAGAGTTTCCCATTGTTGGCATGGAACTTATGCATTTGGCTTTTATCCAAAGGGATATACATTTTCATAAAATGACCACATCTTGTCGGTTCTTGTTTTCCTTTGAGTTTGAACCCACAACCTTAGCGTTGTTGTCACAATGATCAAAGAAAAGCCCAATTTCAATGAAATCTAATCTCATTGTTGGAATCAAATATGATTTAAATATTAGTTTAACAGCAGAAACAATTGTGATTATACTTATGCAACTAAATAGTTGGACAGTTAAATTGTCTTAATTGGATAAAAAGACGTGCACAATGAAACAGATTTAAAAGATACTGTTGTTTCACCAAAAAGATTTTCTCTCATGTTTAGCCTTGTTTCCATCCAAAGATGCAAATGAAGTTTATGCACAAAACTGGATCTTTCAAGGTTTTTTTTAATGCGATATTCCAAAATGCTCATAAAAATGGGTGGATGGAAACACAGCTTGTGATGTATGTGTTCTCTTCTTATGCTCTATTTTTCTCTTCACCCTTGTTGTCAGGAGGCGTTTTTAAGAAAATGTCAGTATATAACTAACTGTTAAATCTTCAATCACTAAAACACATTACAGTTTTTTCAAACCAGACTTCACACCTGTAGTCCAGCAGAGTCTCCTGCAATCCCACTGTTTGGCTTGTTTTCATTCATCTTAATTAACTGGCACAGTGTTTGGCTCTTCCTTTTCATCTTCATAGTTTGGCTCACTCGCTTTCATCTTTCCATTGTGGATTTTCGAACTTTTTGGGGATCCCCCCTTTCTACCATTTTGATTCTTTTTTTTTGGTCTGTGTGATTGGTAAACCCAGTTCATCTACCCTGTCTATTTATACCCGTCATGACAATGGCTGTATGACAATAAAAAGCCATAAATATGTTAAATAATACCTTCTTCTCTTTATCCTTAATTGGCTCCAGTCTGCCATGAGTTATAAATATAAGGGTGAGGTGCAACAGCACGCATCTCAGAAAGGTACTTAGAAATTCAAACAAGTCAAATTTGCCAATCCCAGTCTCTCCGTTTTTTCAAAGTCACTTGTCTGATGTTCATAAGATTATGCTAAAGGTTTTGGTGGCAAGTACGGTGTGCAGAAGGAGCGAGTTGATAAGGCTGCCATGGGATACGAATACAAAGCAGAAACTGAGAAGCACCAGTCACAGAAAGGTAAAGCCATTCCAATATTCTATCCCAATTAGTAAGAGAAATAGTCTTTAAAACGTACTTTTGGCATTTGAACCATTCACAGACTACTCAAAAGGCTTTGGGGGGAAATATGGTGTGGAAAAAGAAAAGGTTGACAAGGCTGCGATGGGTTACGACTACAAAGGAGAAACGGAGAAGCATCAGTCACAAAAAGGTAAGGTCACATCTAAATCCATTTTCTGGGTTTGTTTGCTTGACATTTTATTGGTTTGATGTAAATATTCTTGGGCATTTCTCAGATTATGCTAAAGGATTTGGAGGGAAATATGGGGTGGAAAAGGAGAAGGTGGACAAGGCTGCCATGGGTTACGACTACAAAGGAGAAACAGAGAAGCATCAATCTCAGAAAGGTTTTGCACACTTGTATATTAGTATTACATCTAGTGGGAAGCTTTTGTATTGTACTGGGCAAGTGGTGTTAATATGGGTCTCTTTCAGACTATGCAAAGGGTTTCGGAGGACGTTATGGAGTAGAGCAGGATCGAATGGATAAGGTACACATTACAGATTTGTATAATTATTTTAAGATATTTCAAGAAACAAAACCAGAAATGTAAACGAAATCAGTTTTACATGCCCCCTTTAGAGCATTCATTATCTTCTAGCTCTAGTTAAGGCCTAAAGTGGCAATCTCAGATCCGCAGTGGTGCAGGATGGGGAGAACAGTCACAGTCAACACATAGACCAGCTCCAAAGACCTACATCATCTTGCTGCAGATGATGGACAATGTGCATTTTTCAACTTTTCAGCACACTTAAACCATTGAGATGCTGTATGGATGAGTAATATGGAAAAAGCCTCTGCACATGCCACAAACGGTGTTGCTTGTAGCATGCTAAAGAACATGCCAGCTTCATTTTGTAATAAGGTGCTGTGGACGGCTGAAACTAATATAGAGATATTTGGGCATGGAGGAAGAACATGGTACTCCATGAAAACACTTGCTACCTACAGTAAAATTTGGTGGTAGTTCCATCATGCTGTGGGGCTGTGTGGCCAGTGCAGGGACTAGTTGAGGGTCACATAGATTCCACTCAATATTTCGACAGATTCTGGAGAACAATGTCCAGGAATCAACTAGTCAACGACCCTAAACACTGCTCAAAATTCATGTAGAGGAATTACACAATATTCTGAAATGTCCAACTCAGTCTCCAGACCTAAATGTTATTGAAAACTTGTGATGTGAATTAAAGTGGAATGTCCCTGCTCAAAAATCATCAAACCTGACTGAAGTTTTATAAAGAAAATTGTTCAAAATACGTTCTACCAGAATCCAGACTCTAATTGGAAGCTATAGAAAGTGTTTACAGACTGTTATTTCTGAACAAGGGAGATTCACAAAATATTGAGTTCATTTATTGAATGCCTAAAATTATGCACATCCCTAATTTTGTTTAAATAATTCTTGAAAACTGTCCATTAATCATATTAACTTTATTTCACTCTGTAAAAATCACTGTGACATTGTGGCATTTCAATTAGAAGGTAGGCATTTCAAGGCTCTGGAAATATTGTTCTCCTCGTGCTTGCGTGGGTTTCCTCCTGGTACTCAGGTTTCCCCCACAATCTCAAAAACTGTCCAGGGTGTACCCCCCGCCTCTCACCTGAAGTGAACTGGAGATTATGAAAGGGAACAAGCGGGAAACAAGCGGAATGAATTTTTGTCTCAAAATAATTTATGATTTGCTGGTCCTTACCAAATTCATTCATTCATTCATTTTCATACCCGCTTCTTCCCTTTCGGGTCATGGGGGTCTGCCGGTGCACACATTGGGCGAGAGGCGGGGGTACACCCTGGACAGGTCGCCAGTCCATTGCAGGGCTCCTTACCAAATCATTTAGGTTTAAAGATAGAAATAAAGCTTTCTTTCCATAACTAAAACCAATAGATACTAAAATACATTTTAGTTCAACACTAGCATCCCATAATGTTTACTTCAAGGGTTTCCTGACCATTTTACTGAGGCACTTTATGTTATCTAGTTACCACAATAAGACACAGTGGAGCTAGAAATCACATTTTCCTCTTTGTATTCATACATAATATCTTTTTTTAATAAAGTGAAATATGATGATGTGAATCTACATGTTATCTGTTCCAGAGCGCTGCTTCATTTAGTGACATGGGCTCTTCGTCCTCATCCTATCAAAAACCACAAATTTTTGAGGGCTGTAAGTGCAAGTGCTTCTTATTAAAGTTAATCACGTGATTCGATTGCTGTTGAGTTGTAGTACGCCATGTATTTTGTGTTTATAGCAAGTGTGGGAGCTGGAAACCTCAAGGCTCGGTTTGAGAACATTGCAAAAGCTTCGGATGAGGAAAACAAGAAGAGAGCAGAGGAGGAGAGAGCTAGAAGAGTCGCTAGAGAGAAAAGAGAGAGAGAAGAGGCCCAACATTCTCAAGAGGTTCACGTCTGTCATTGCATATAAAGATCTATTTGTGTTCTAACACTAGAGGAATAAACTGCCCACCCACACACACTAAGCACATAATGAGCACTTGGCAATGGTGGTTTTCTTATTGTCTCTTAAGAACCAGAGCCAGTGTGAAGATAAAGAAGAGGAGCAGTGCCCACCTCCTCTACCATCAAGCCAGAAGCCCAAACAGCAGTCAAGGCCACTGCCAGAAATACCCAGAAATGAGATGGAGGCCCAGGCAAGAACATGTGTTTGCCGTTTATTATATAGTAAAAAAAACATAATTAAAGAACTTGCTCAGATCTGTTGATCAAAGATTTCAAAAGCAAATGATGTGTCCAGCATTTCAGTTTTCATGCAAAGATTTCTGACTCTACAGGGTCATAGAAAGAACTGATTCTGAACGTTTTGTTTCAGGAGATGGCGGAGTCAGAATACGAAGAGCCGCCATCTCTGCCCCCCCACTTTTCAGATTATAACGAAGAGGAAGAAGAGGAACCATATACTGAGTGTGAACCGTTACCCATACCCTCCACAGAGGATTATGAGGTCATTGGAACCTGTGTTGGCCAAGGTGTGCTCTGCGTAGATAGACATTACAATGTGTGTTTGCTATATATAAAGACTGGCTTTAATTTTGAATGCTTATCGTTGCTACCTCTCCTTTGTCAACAGATGCCGATAATGATTATGAAGATTTAAGTGGGGGAGGACTGACAGCCAGGGCCATTTATGACTATGAAGGAGGTGGATGAAACACTTGAGCTGCACAGTTTAAAGTGCATGCTTTAGATATTTCTTTTCTAGAGTCTGGCCACTACACAAAGCCTTCTCCAGTTTCTCAATAGGGTTAAGGTTTGGACTCTTGTGGTATTCCATGTGTGAAACGCATGTCTCATTCTCCTGAATCACTCTTTTACGCCCAATTAATCCCAGCGTGCAATAACCTGGTCATTCGGTATATTCAGGTAGTCAGAGGACCTCTCTCTCATACTGTAGACCTAACCAACCACAGAAACCCTAGGTCATAGCACAAGCTTGAACAATCGGCACTAGGCAGGATGGGTGATTACTTCATCTGCCTCTTTTCTTACACTGATGAGCCAAGTTCTCTGGAACAGGGTGAATGTGGACTCATCAGAGCCACATGACCATCTTCCTTTGCTCCAGAGTCCAATCTTTATGCTCCCTGGAAAACTGGAGCCTTTTCTCTGGTTAGCTTCACTTATTAGTGATTTTATTAGGGCTACACAGCTCCAGTTCCATTCCAGAGAGTTCCCAGTGAGCATCTCTTACAGCAAATAAAAAATGGCGATAAATAACTTGCACTAAATGTTACTGAAAAAAAGCTAGTGTACATGGAATAAATAGAAACTCAAAATATGAAAAAGACCTTCCGATTACTTAATTTTAGGGAAATATCGTTGGTGAAAATGTCATTTCACAACCTGGATTTATCCTTGTTTTTCAGAGGCCAGTGATGAGATCTCATTTATGCCAGATGACATCATCACCGACATAGAGATGGTGGATGAGGGTTGGTGGAAAGGAACTTGTCATGGTCACACCGGCCTCTTTCCAGCCAGCTTTGTGGAGCTTTCCTAGCAGCCTAATGCAAGTGGTCAGATTTGTGTTAACCGCCTGCAGATACGTTTTTATATTCATCTCTGTAACAATTTATCACAATACAAAAATGGCAGAATATGTATTGTACTGGGAGATATCGTCTAAGAGCTTCATTATGTCAGAAACAGTAGAAATCTCTTTATAAAAAAATAAAAAAAGCACTTTATAAAATTGGTGTATAAAAATAGCTCACTTAAAGCACAAGAGACTGGATGGTATTCTTCTTTTCCTTTCGGCTGTTCCCAGTTTAGGGGTTGCCACAGCAAATTATCCGTTTCCACCTAACTCTGTCCTCAGTATCCTCTACTCTTGCACCAACTACCTTCATGTCCTCTTTCAGCACATCCATATATCTCGTCTTTGGTCTTCCTCTTAACCTCTTGCCTGACATCTCCATCTCCAACATCCTTCTACCAATATAACCACTATCCCTCCTCTGCACATGTCCAGACCATCTCAACCTGGCTTCTCAGACTTTGTCTCCAAAGCAACCAACCTGAGCTGTCCCTCTGATATGCTCGGATGGTATTACATGATCTAATTCACATAAAACTAGACCATGGTGTTCCTGGCTTTAGTTAGTCTGTTCAATGAGCTTTTGAAACAATCAGTTTCAGTAGTTTTGTAAAGCTTGTGTTCATGTAAGTTTTTATATTTACTACGTGTATTGTGACTCATTAACAATATCTTTACATTCCCTAACATGTAACCTGAAGTTGTTTCAAAACAACTGTCATGTTGGTTTCATCTTGAACCCAAAGGAGAACAATAAACACCTTAACAGCTGCAGTCTGATTGACGTGTCTTCTGCTGTAAGCCTATGTTCACTTATAAATTGCTCGTAATTCATAAAAACAGTAGAAACCATATTCTACTGAAACCCCTACATGATTTATATTTAAATAAATGTTGCAGTGTATCTTGGTATTAGCATTTCTGACTAAAAAATGCAATATTCTAACATGTATGCTAAGAAAAATGCTTGTTTATTATGTATGTGTCTGTAACATTTTTAAAGAGTTCAACAAGAAAACTGTGCATTCTTGTCAACAACATAACAAAATCATATTTATAAGGCATTGCCAATTTATTAAAATAATACAATCCACAGTTGCAGGAAATACATGACACTCAATGCTTACAAGCAAAGCAGCGTGAAACAAGGACAGAGTATATGATCGAGACACTCGTCTCCCATCTGTTCTATAATAGCATTTTAATCACTTGCTCATGAACTAAATGCAACCAATGGCATTACATGAAATCTGCATAGAATTCTTCATGCTCAGGTTGTGTGATCATTCAGAAATTTACATGAATGAATGAATATACATGCTCCAGCAGAGAAAACAACATCCAAGGGTAAATTCCTTTACCATGCCAAACCCTTCTTAGGCTTGTGTCCGCCTTTTTTATTCTTCCGATTAGATTTTAGCTTCTTCACTTGCCTAGGGTTCATCCAAACAGGGTACCGTCCGTTACTATCCAAGAGCGTCTTTTTACACCGCTTTAGGTCCATATCCATCGTTCCCCCATCTAAAACAAAAATAACAATCAGAATCAAAATATAATGGTAAAATAACTATAAAAAAATATGGACCGTATTACACCGCCTACTGCCTTTGCGCAATATGAAGCCATTTTCGAGCTGGACTGAAGGCTGCCTTTGAGCGGTGCACATGCTGTTAAGGATCATGGAACGGTCATGATTTCAGAGCTCCACCTCGAGTCTGACTCGTGCACACACCCCTCTCACATGCAGTCTGTTATATACAATTTATTTTGTAATTATAAACAAATTGATCATTGGCAGCTTAATGATCATCGCAACGTGATAACTGCGGTAAGTCAGCTCAGTTTAGTGTAGCTGTCAATCATATGGTCCCGCCTAGTTTTTTAGGGGAAAATTGAGCCACACGAAAATAACCTTGAACCAAAAGAAAATCTATTGAAGTTTGTTCATTGTATAGATACCTTTCGAAAATCATTAAAACCGTTTGTGTAAACACCGCAATTTCTGAGAATTATTTTTAAAGTTTTGCTTTTTCCCATAGAGTTGAATTGGCCGTAAATTATTCTGCAACCAGCCCCATGGAGGAGATCACACTTGTGAGACACACTTTGGTCAAAACAAAATGTGGTAAAACTCATGGGTGTTCCTGCAAAAGCTCACCATCTTCTTCCTCCTCCATCTGGACATCCTCTGCCTTCTCTTTGAGTTTTGCAGGTGGGACGACCGTAGCAATCTCTTCTACTTCTTTCATGCTGATCTCTCCTTTCTCATTTTGGCCCAGGACAGCCTTCAGCCGGGCCAGCTCTTTTGGGGCATTTTTCTTTCTCTTTTCTGCCCTCATCTTCCTTCTCCGTTTACTGCGTAAACTCTTTGCCATTCTGAAAAACTGAGCAGAGAAATTGAAGTTACTTTTTATAGATGGACAGAAAGGTTTGATCACTGAAAATCTCCATTTATATTCTGTCTGATAGAAACGTAGATCTTACTCTTTAAGTCGTGCTCTTTGAACGATTGCATTTTACAAATTAACTGCCTTATCCAAACATGGTTTCCGTTTAAAGATTGTGTTCTGAGTAAAATAAAATTGATTTTATAATGTCAAAATTTCAATAAGCTCAGCAGAGAAATGTTCGGTCTGACATCCATCTCTACTTCCTTCTCTTTCACTTCTTCAAAAAATAAGGCACATTCTTAGTTTTAAACAAAAACGATAGTGTGGTTTTATTTTAGTTTTCTGGCTACTATCCTAAACACATTCGGAAACCGGAATCAGCAACGAAGAGAATAAATGTAATAAAAAAAAACAAGATGCACATTAGCAAGTTATTGCCAACGTAGCCGTGTCATCTGTAGCAAGCCCTTCCTTTCGATAAGAACGAAAATACGGAAAACACGGCAGACACAACTTGTAATAGTCTTATAATAAATTAATATCAATTCAACTCTCAATAATAATTAATGAACGCAACTTACATGAGTGGCGACAGCTACACAACGCACGTGTTTGTGTATAAAATTGCCGTTAAGCGAAATTATTTTTCGGTAGTTCCGCTTTGCGACAAACACGATGTGTTAACGGCTCGTCTAGTTGCGATTTGAGTCCAGCAGATGGCGATACACCGTTTATTAAACACCTTTGTCCTGTTATAAATTTCTCCAAACGAAACGTAGGTTGTTCTGTACAAAAACTGCCTTGAAATAGTGCATTCACATTTGTGTCTGTATCTTAAGCACAGAGGGCACTTTCCAAATTGTGAAGAGAAACTCTATTTTTCTTCCTTTTGTTCTCCCCTGAGTCTTCACATAAAAACTAACAGCTTATTTTTTGCCGTCACATTACCTATAAATTCCATATTAATCATCATTATTCTCCAGAGCACAGGCAGTGTTATCTCTAAATATAATTTGGTAACAACTCTTCTATGTACTAAAACATAAAGTGCATTAGTGGTAACAGTTGAATCATTGGAGGAGCTTCCACTGAATCCCTGTCAGGTGACTTTGCCCTTGGCTCTCAGCTGAGCTGTCTCTGAAGCTGACGAGCTGCACATCACTGTATGTTTTGACTGCTCCAATTAGACCTTTGGCGAGAGTGACCTGTTGGTGTGCGGAATAATTATGTCCCAGTCCACGGTGTTCTGAATCCATCAGCTTGAGAAAAACACACTTAAAAAAACAATCCGAGGTTTGACTGCACATCTACTAATGAGTTGTGTACCCTCACTCTCTCAGTGGATCACTGAATATAGGATATGTGTGACTAAAACAGCTTTCTGTTATATCCAATATTGTATTATCTAATTATTGGCTCATGCATTTTTTCCTCCTTTGAGATTTAGGGTGGGCTGCATTAATCTAGACAAATATGTACCGTTACCTTTATTTTAACCATATGAGGAATTTTACATTTAGTGTTTTACTTTTTAATCTATAATTTTTTTTTGTTTCTAAAAAGTGCTTTCCACCCTGGGTCTGGTGCTGGATTTTTAACAATGCAATGGCTCCACCACATCCAGTTTGCTAAGTCTTCTTTTCATACCACAAAATGGAAGATGGCCAAGTATATTTTCTTTATCTCTATTTCAAATGCTGACTAATAAAAATCTTGTGATGATTCGGTCCAAGCTCCTTTAAACCATGTTTCTCATGATATGTCCATTTCTCAAACAGTGCTAGTTTAAACAATAAATCAGATTTCAGTTCCTTTCTTGTCATTTCCCTGTTTTCTCCCACAAAAATTCTGTTTCTGGCCCAGTGTCAACGGTCTTTGCCCGATGCTCGCCTAATGTCTTATATTGAAATGTTGCTACTACGCATAAGCTTATATTTAGAACAATATAGTTCTTATGTATGTAAATAAGAGCCTCCCTTACTAACTAGGGCCTCCCTTACTAAGTATTTTAATACATTTTTTTTTACATAAAGTTCACATTTAGGTCAAGGAGCAGTGAGTTATGGGTGGGGCACTCTAAAAAAGGTTCTGAGTGCACCTTTGCTGCCACATCTAATCTTTTCCACCAGAGTCCGAGAGAACATGGTGTTTGGTGATAGTATTGTTAATTTCTTCTACATTTTTTTACATGTGATGTTAGCTGATTCTGTTTTGGATTATAAACAGATTTTTATTTTATCGTGCACTTACTACATTGGCTTGTCAAGCTACAGCCACCAAACTTTGCCAAGACATCCAGATTGGTCTGACTCGGGTTTCTATATCTTTTCAGGCTGGTACCACTGAAAGATTTCTGGGACATTGCTGCGAATCCTGGGAAATTTTCCATCAACTTAATATGGGGTCAAAGTTTGTTAAACTGTAACTTAAACTGAGAACCTTTATTATAAGGGATTAAATGTTTACTATTGACATAATATAAATAGGAAAAACCCGTAGGACAAAACATCACAAAGAAATGGGTATTTGCTTATTTTGATTGTAGTAACAACAACTTACATTGGGACGCCACTGATGGCTCCATAGAAACCAAACAGTTTAGTTAGTCTAGCATCCACATTTTCTGAACTCCATCTCAGCTTTGGTAAATGATAAAGACTTTGGTTGGTTTATAAGACATATAGTGACAAGGTGAGCATTTTATTTATGCCACAAACTCCTCCATGGCTACCAGACTGTTACCATAGCAACAGTTCGGCATATAATTTTCTCAGCTAAGGGAGATCATAGAGACATGGGGGTTGGTTATTATCACCTATATTGGCTTGGGGATTTTTGTATGATGCCACTGACTCTTCCATAGCAACCAAAAAGCCGACACTTTTACAAGCCGACATCAAAGTTTTGTGTACAAACTTTAGCCATCTAGTTTTAATTGTGTTTTGGCTGTCTATAGGCCTGGTGGTTTAATCCATAGCACCTTTTTTATTTTAAAATGTCTTAATATATGCAAAGATTCTAGGTGAACATACCAGAGATTCCCTTTTCGTCTAACAATATCTCTGCTGTTCGGGGGATTGAGCGACTGAGCCACTCTCATCTACAACCCATGGCATCTGGCTCCATGACTTGTGCTCATAAACAACAGAATCATTCTCTAGGGACCATGCTCTTGTTTCTGTCCCTGTGGAGCAACACAGTAGCAGCATGCAGTAACTGAACAACAGCCTCAAACCAGGTGAATGAATTCAAACAAGACGGTTAAATGCTCAAGTTCATCTGTCTTTCTGTGCAGCTCCAAATCAAGTAAATGCTAAGCGGGCTTTCTAACTCACAACATATGTTCTGTGTAATATCCCGGTCAAACATGAGGAGAGTTTCCCCCTCATAACCCACTCCTTGTAAAAAAAAGCACTGGATTTGCTCTGGGGGAATTTTCTTATGATCTCGTAACAGGCGACTGCTGTGAGTGTTGTAAAATACCAATTTCTAACAGTGTTATTAGAAATCTCACACTCTCTCAGGCTACATGGCACATTACGTGCTTATCACGAGGAAGTTGATTACCCCATGATGGGGGTAGTTTAAGCTCAATGTTGGTGTGTTATAGCTGCAGGCTTTGTTGGTTGCTGATTCGATTTGTGCTTGGTTCTGGTTTAAAAATCAATTTTTGCAGAGTTGGGTTTCTCAGCACGCCTATGCTATTTTTTTCCTTAAACACATCAACCAGCAACAAAGTGGTTTGTGATATAAACAATTTAAAGATCCTCAAAAGGCACATTTCAAAACAATTATACACGTTCTGCAATAATTAAACTAAGCTCAATTAACTGAATTTATTTTACTTCAATTAAACAGCAAGTATATTCAATAAGACCATGAAAAAGTCTGACCCACATGCACAATTCCTTGCCCACCAAAACTTCTGTGCCCCCACCTTGCATAATTCTGGGTGTGCTGTGATCTTTAAAACAGAAGTTTTCCAGAAGTAAATGAAAGCCTCATCTCGGAGTGGTGCCGGTGAGCAGTTTATCCCTTACATCTACCATTTTAGCAGATATTTAAAATTTTTTTTGATCTGAAGAGAACCGTAAACGAACAATAGCTTTATGCCTGTAACTGTCGCCAACTCCTCAGTAAGAGAAACTTCTATTCTCCTACCAGTCAGTAAATGTTGCCTAGATTACAAAAAAATAGTGCATCACTTGACTCTGCATGAGATAATAGCCATGTTTTCACCAACTTACAAAATAAATTTACGTGCAAAACTGGAATATCGCATACATTTTTTGCAAATGAAGCACCATTTCCATCCAGCAAGTCCAAGAAAACAAAATCTACTGATAAATCAATACTTTGAGTTATAGAGTTAACAAAGATAACATTGATGCTTATCAGATATTGCAGAGGAATAGAGGCACTAAATGAATGCTGTTCAAAATGCCATACTTCCACACTAAAATACGGCTGCTGAGAGAAAACACATTCTGCAAAATATTACGTCACTTCCAAAAGCGGAGATATGCTGCATTCAGTTCATTGTTACTGTTCTGTTGTTTACGCTCTCTTATATTCCAGTGATCTAGACTTATCCGCTACATCAGCCTTCAAAGGTGGATTTTCACATGTTCGCCATCTAATGGAATCTTACTCAGCTCTCAGCAAAACTACAAGAGAAATCCAAAAGATTGATGTTCTGCAGCTCAGTCTGTTTCAGTGCAAACTCACTGCTATTAAAGCAAAGACTGAATCTCCTGTGATTCATTATTCATGAGCATCATTAGGCCACTGACAGAATGTGCATGGACAGTCAGTTTGGGTGAACGTTGCCCCAGTGACGTGATTAAAGTGAATGGTGCTGCATGAATAATGAATGGGGTGTATGTAGTATTTTGATATGAATGAGGCACAGTTTGACTAGTTACTGGTTTACAAATGCTATGATTAGTGTTTTCTTGTGGAAACGACTGTCAGGGGATGTTGTCATGGTCACAAAAGACTAGTGTTAACACTCCAGTTCAGTTTAAATCAGAACACCTTTGAAGAGAAGGATTGTGCTGTGCACAAGGAAACAAACTCAGTGTAGTGCATGAGTATCAATGGATTTCGACCAGTGCTTAATTTGTAAATTTGAAGTTACTGGAACACAACAGGACTGGGGTGACGGACAGGGGGGCTGGC
>SRMA01025617.1:163862-180706 GCA_007224835.1 Danionella cerebrum
TTCATACGGAGTCACATTAAAGATTCGTTCAAAAAGAACGAATCGTTCTTGAACGACACATCACTAGACAGCACCAGCCTACGACGAAGGCAGCCTGGCACAGCATAGGCGAGTGCTCTGTATATTCTTGAGTCGGGGGAATGCATTGTAGTACAGTAGAGTGAAAAAGGTGGGCAGGAATTGGGCAGATAAAGACAAATGGGGTCAGATAATTACCGGATCCCAGAATAAAATTTTCCGGATCCTTGGAAGCCAGAAATTGAGAGAAAACGGATTGCGTTCCGGCAAACGGCGGAACAAATTAAGCACTGATTTCGACTGTTTAGGATGAAAAAACAGACATCTTGTTGCTTTTCTATTTTGTAAAAACACCTGCCATTGACCTGTTTTTAAATTAAATGATTTGTGATTGATTTGTAAACCCTCTTAAATTATGTTTAATGCACTGAAATCAACTAGTTTCACCAATCAAGACAGAGAGGCCAAATTTGGTTGCCTATACAGAAATTGAACAAATGTACTGCAAAAATAAAAGTAGATCCAAATTTAATATCTTTCATTATCTTGAAAGACTGCATCCATGCGGTTTTGCAAGGATTTGTGTAATTTATCAATGAAGTCAACAGGAATAGCAAAGAAAGCAGTCTTGCATGCCTCTCAGAGTTCATCAGTGTTGTGTTATATCTTTCATGCTTCCTTTTTCATCTAACCCCAGACATGCTCATATCATGTCTTGCCTAGAACTTTGATGTGGAGATGGAAGTATGTGATGGAGCACCATCCTGCTGCAGAATTTGACCTCTTTTATTGTTGGGAATTTCAGAGAAAGCTAAGATTTCTTGGTGTCTATACCATTGATTTTGCTGTCCACCGTCCAGATTTCTCCCACACCCCCATACTGGATGTATCACAGACTATGATTTTCAACAAACTTCACTGTTTTCTGGGTGTTTCTCGGATCCTTGCAGGCTCAAGTTGATCTCCTGCAAAATGTGAGCTTACTGTGGTGACAATCAACAGAAGATTAATCTGAAATATACATCTTCTGCCTCTTTTCCAGCATCTGTTCTTTTAGCAGGCTGTGGACTTTGGCAAATGCCACATGGTTTTTCGATAAAAATTTGTTAAGTGCTGGCTTCTGGGCACTGATTTCAAGACAGATTCTATCCAACTGTTCTGGGATTTCAGGTGACAGGGTTTCGTTGAGCTGGGATGGTCTTGGATTTGAGCAGATGACTTGCGGGGTTTTCCTGACATAGATCAACAGTCTCTTCAAATTTTTATTTTTTAGTTTTTGTACTTAACGCTGAGACACATTGAAGGTTTCTTCCTCATCAGCAGTGGATCTGGTCTTCAGCCTCTTGATAATCAACACTTTAGTCACAGGGTGAATTTTAGGCATGTTTGATGTGAAAATCTAGTGCACTGTGTTGTTTTTATACACACCTGATACTTAATCTCTATTCTATCTTATTTGTTACGCTCAGTCACATTCAATTTTATGAATATTAGAAAACTTTTTGACAGTTACTCTTTGCGCTGAAGCATTATTACAACAGCTTTTGGGATTTGATTAATAATTTATGTCAGCAGCACTTCCGTGTCATCAATTTGTTCACAAGTGACTGAGGTATTTAACTCTATTGGTTTGTGTTGCTTTGTAAATTTGGAGTACAGGATTTGCGAATCATATTGTAAAGCCTCACTTCCATGAGTGCAGCTGGAAAGGAAATCTGTAAAATATGTTTGAACATAGTTTAAAAGACGTTGTAAAATATTAATATTACTAAGAGCATATTTCCAATGCAAATAGTAAATAATATTATATGATGTAACAGTGTGTGTAATCTGCCAGTGACCAGTGCTTTAGAAGTAATCAAAAAACATTTAATACATTCAGGGAAGTTATTGAACCATGTGACCCAGAATGAAATTTGAACTCTTCTGTGACACCCTCTCTCTCTCCAGACACAGAGCAGAGGACCATGCACATGTTAAGCTGAGTATTAACATTGATTGTCCAACTATTTGCATTGAAATAAAACTGCGGCTATTGCTGTATCCATACACCTTGACTCAAGAGCGGTTAATATTAAAGATAGTTTAATATCATATAACAACCCTGTTCATTTTGAACACACATATATGTACATAATGTCGGTTGTTCATAGATCAAACTCACTGACCTGAAAATGATCGTGTTTGATGTAAAATATCTGTAACTATACCTTCATGAAAACAAAAACATTTATGAACCCTTCTCCAAACACTATCTATTTAGTGTCCTGCAGATAGTTTTTCACACCCAGCTTTGAAAGCCTAAAATCCATAAAAGGAGACACAGAAATGACAGATTACGCTGAGACTTCTTTTAGTGAATGACTGCCAGTATTGATCTGCTGTGCGGTGTACAATGATGCCATGTCTCGTTGATGTCTCTAGAAAGTAAACTGTCACTGTAATGAAGAGTATTTGAGAAAATCTCACAGGGATTCTTGAGACGCTGATGATTTAAGTTTCAAAAGAAGAAGCAGCACACATCATTCGGTAGCATGAGAAAGCTTTACATTGCTGCTTTTAAATTGAAGTTTGTTTAAGAAAATCAATTCCAAAGAGAGATAAACAAAAACTTATTTTTATCTGATGGTTTCTGACAAATTAAATAATGACTTTTGAACATTTAGAAAGATATTTAAAAGCTTCAGAATCTAAATTACTGCATAATTTGCAATTCTGTTATTTTTCAAAAATAATTTTGTCTTTATTTTAAAGATTGTATAGGGTACTACTTTATTTTCGGGCCTTTTTTAAGTCCTCTGTAAACCTTTGACAGATGTTGATATTTGCAAACAGCTACATTCCACACAATGTGAAGGATTGCACAAATACAAAGCATTAAATTTTTTAAATTGTAAGATCATCAACACAATCACTCCGGCAACTTATTTCTGTTCACCTGCATCCACACAGGATGCAGACTCCCATCTGTTTACTGACAGAAACAATGTTATAACCCGTGATGAATGAGACTTTGAAAACCTTCCCAATTGCTGTACGAACAGGAACTGAAGGGACTCTGAGCACAGAAGGGTTCTGTGGAGCTTAGCTGAGTTACTGTTAATCAATTTCAGAATTAAATGGCCTCTAAGTTGTTAGTCTAACAAAGACAAATGCACTTGGTGAGAAACAATCAAAAAATGCTAAAGACACCTTTGCGACAGTTCAAATACTTTTCAAGACATCCGTTCTAACCCCCACGCTCGTCCTAATGCTGTGGGCTGATCTCCTAGTCTAGACTGAGGTTTTCTTTGCACCCACAAACTGCATCAGCAATCCTTCTTTTACGCTGAGTCGGTTAGCCTTATTCAGCACCTGTTCCCTAGCAACGCTTCTTTCTGCTGCCTCAACGGCAGAGAGAAGTATTTGTGTCTGCTATAATATAAATAAGGAACATCAGTGTGTGTCATTGTGAAGACATTGAGATATCATTTTTGGTGGTTTTGGGAAAATCAGTGTCATTATAATTGATATTCCTAATAGAACTAATAAAACTGTTTTAAGCAGGTAAGTTTATTCATTCTGTACATAGCTCTTGCCTGACGTCAAAATAGCATCCTCTCATTAAGGTTTTAATTTGAATATCATAAAACAAAATTTTTATTACAGTAATTCCTGTGAAAAAAAATTACCGTATTTTTTGCCGTATAAGACGCAATTGGCTAGTAACCTCGGCTGACCTTATCCCCATAGAAAAGGTTTGGGGTTTTTTGAGGAGAGCTGAAAGCAACTATCAGAGCAACCTGTGCTCTCATAACACCTGAGCTGTGACACCGAGTGAGTTCATTCATTGAGTGCTGTACAAATTCATACTTTTCTGTTGGCCAACATTAATAAAAATCCTTGTTTTAAATAGGTCTTAAGTAATATATAAATTTTCTCCGATACTGTTTTTGGGATTTTAATTAGCTGTCAATAATCACAATGAAGGAAATAAGCACTTAAAATATATCAGTCTGTATGGAATGTCTTTGAATTACTTTTTGAATGGAATTACTGAAACACGCCAACTTTTTCATGACGTTCTTAGGACCAGCACATCCATTTATAAAAAACTTGCATTTTTCAAAATTAGTAAAAAAAAAAAACACATTTATGTTAAAACTAATTGATCACTCTGTGCCTGTCACAGCCATATTTGTGCATCGCTCCCTCCCATCTCTCATCCTGTCTCTTGAGCACAATTTACAGTCATTTGTGAGGGTGAATAAAATAATATTAGGGAAATTACTTCTGCAAAGCATGCTTACATTTGTATTTTTCTAGATGTTTTATAACATCTCAGAGCTCTATCGTGGGATTCAGAATAATGATGTAAAATCTAACATCTGTGGATCATAGCTTTTATAGTGGCTGTGTGCTGTGGTTTGCAGGTGTTAGGCTGTGACTGTTTTCCTGCGTCATCATCATGCTAAACCAGCAGGTGTTACAACGCAGATAAAGTAAGAGCTGAATGTCCTCTGAAAAAAGATATTCACATCCTCACGCTTCAGTAGACTCCAGAACTTCATAGTTCTCTCTATAGTGTTCACCTCTTGAAAATGTCATAAATGGAAGAAGTTTGGAACCACCTGGACTTTTACTAGAGCTGACCACTATATAAACCAAGTGATGGTGAGCGAGCTGACCCAATGGACACAGTGTTAGAATGGCATTGATCCGTCAAGAAGGACAGCAGCACTCGAGCCTGTATGATCGAGTACCCAGGAATAAAAGGTTAAGGTTAGTAAAAGGCACACTGCAGACATATGGTGTTTGCTACGGGCTCCTGAACAAAGTTCTCTGTTCTGGTAAGTGAAAAATCAAACATGGGGTGAAAATTGGAAGATAATTGGAAGTAGCCAGTCACTGGTCATTACCTGGAAATTTTGAGTGGCAGGAACTGGGAGCCTTCAGGATTGAGGATGAATGCAAGATTGTATATGGTAATACTTTTTTTCGGGCCTTTTTTAAGATCTCTGTAAACCTTTGACAGATGTTGATATTTGCAAGCAGCTACATTCCACACAATGTGAAGGATTGCACAAATACAAAGTTAATTTTTTGAAATTGTAAGATCATCAACACAATCACTCCGGCAACTGATGAATGCAGCAATGCTTGAATGGGGTGACTGTTCATATTTCAGCAGGATCATAACCTTAAACACGCGGCCATAAAATAAAGGAGTGGCAAAGTCAGAGTCAACCACATTCGAATCCAATGGATGCAGAGATCTGTGCATCTATACTGCCAAAAAAAGGTTTGTGGAATTAAAAACAAAAAAAAACTGAGTTGTTTTCTTTCTATATGTGTGTTAGTGTCCAATACATATAGAAGAGTTTAAAAAGTCAAACTCAAGCGTAAGCTTAATAAAAGTTCTGATGATGTTTTCTTGTACTAGTCCCATGTCCTTTGATTGCCTTTCAAGATCCTCTTGTAATGATTTCAAAGCTCAGTGGGAATTACTGTCTTCTCCAGCATGAGTCTGTCAGCCAAGTCTATGACATGTATATACATACAGCGAGGGGTCCAATTAAAAAGAGTTCCTTGCATGTCTTCAGTCGCCATGCTGCGACACAGAGGTTATTGTCTTTCTTGTAAGTGTAACTCTGTGCTGCAGTGAAGAATAGCTGAAGCCTGATCTGAGAGTGCATAACGTCAGACACAGTGAGACAGGGTTCCCCCATCACCAGAATCGATCCTCCCAATGAAAAACTGCTTCTCTTCTTCCGAGGGATTGATGAATGATTCATGAGGCTTCAGGGGGTGGCCTGGTGGAAATAGACTGCTTTCGACTAAGAGAAACTGTTTGAAGAGCTGATTCTCACATGCCTGTGACCGGGATCGATCCACTGTAGAATATCTCAGTTACACTCATTAATGTTCATTATACAGTGCCAAGAAAAAGTAGATAAACCAAAAATGATCACAAAATGATATCTGATCCTCATATAAGCCATGGGTATTGATAAACATAACCTATAATACATAAATTAAAAGTTACTGCATTTCGTTGCCCTGTACTTGTGTAATGAGAATAAAGTTGAATCTAATCTAATCTAATCTAATCTAATCTAATCTAATCTAATCTAATCTAATCTAATCTAATCTAATCTAATCTAATCTAATCTAATCTAATAAAACATAATAATATACAAATATATAAAAATTTGATCTTTCATGTCTTTTTTTAGACCACCCCCTCCCCCACCCAAAGAATTCTTATTGTTGCTCTGACAAATTCTGTGGATGTCATAGTGTTTTGTGTCATTGTCCTGCTGCATCACCTACCTTCTACACAGCTTCAGCTGAAAAAGTGATTTTGGAGAGTGGTAAAAGTAATCTGTGGATACCGTATACAATTTACTTGATTATTGCAACCAGCCAATAAATTCTAAATTAATGGGTAAATTCTACATATGCTACCCGTTTGTCAATGGTAACAACTATCACATTGACAAATACTGTAAAAACCATGTTTTTTTTTTTTTGTTGTTTTTTGCATCAAATTGAGCATGCGTCAGTCTGCATTTTGAGTGATTTTGGAGAGTAAAATATAAATATAATCTGGGGAAACCATATAAAATGTACATGATTATTTCAGCCAGTCAATTAATTCTAAAATAATGACAAAATTCTACATATGCTACATATTCAACAACAGTAACAACTATGACATAGAAAAAAAACGTAAAATATATGTACCCCCAAATAGTGAGTTGCTTTAAATGCAGCCCACGTTTTTGAGTGACGTAGGCGACTCATGATCATTTTTCTCTCTTCAGGTGCCATCAACAGCAGAACTGAAGGTAAGCTATTATTGGTGCAAATGCTATTTTTAAAATTATGAGATATTACACTTGACATGTATTCTGTGTTCGTTTGTTTAACATGCCATTACTTGAATTCAATTTGAAAACCGGCGTCATCATGGCCCTGGAAACACTAAGCCATAGCAACAACAAATAAAGTAACTAATTTGTGTCATTGACAAGGGTTTTAAAATTATAAAAACAATAGTTTTATGTTAGTTTTCATCTAACAGTAAAAAAAATTCATCTGTCTGAATATTTAATTTAAATGACACACACACAAAAAAAATAGTTTTGCTTGAAATAAACTGCCAGTGTTTTAGCTATATAACAGTAGACTTTCACAAGGGATTCACTTGAGGCATACCTTTTTTTTTTTAAAACAAAATTAAATATACCAGATCAGAAGTAAATATAATCTACGGAAACCATCTAAAATAGACATGTGATTGCAGCCAGCCAATGAATTCTAAATCAATGGGTAAGTTCTATATATACCAGTCTTCCGTTAACAGTAACAACTATGATATTGTGAGTTTCAAATTGCACATGTCAGCCCAAGATTTTGAGTGAATATCAGATAACCTTTTGTGTGAACTTTATTCAGAAAACTGTGGTGGAAAATGAGGCAAAAATACCAATAGTCAAATTATGAATTGACAAAATCACAAAGTATTTATTCAGGATGCATGCAACGGTTTTTAGATAGCAGATAGAACCCAAAGGGTTGGTTGCATCACCTTTGAGCTTGGCAATCAGTCCTAAATACAATACTAAGATGGGCTGATCCCAGACATTGACAAATCAAATTAATAGATGAGAAAAACATGTTTACAGAAACACGTAGAGTTAACAGTTTAAATGTTCAAAGGTAATGTCATGACAAATGTCCGGTCGCTCTGTACACAAAATCTGGAAGAATAGTCATGCAGGAAAAATACTGAAGCATTAAGGATTTAAAACAGTTAAACTATTTATACCTAATAAGAAAATTAATTTTCGCAACCACAAAACAATGAAATTTCAAAAGGTGTACGGTATATACTTTTTCCAGTCACTGTAGCCTGAAATGTGAGTCATGTTTGTGATGAAGCCAAAGGCACTGAAGAGAGCTCCTGAGAGAACCAGAATTTTGTTATTGGATCACTCTCTTTTGTTGCTGTATGCCCAGTAAACCTTTTAGGAACTGCCAAATGAACAACTGTTCTTACTGGGTATTTCTGAAACTGGTTTAGCTTCACAGCTCTGCTTTAATGTGCGGGCATGACACTCATGCCAGCCGGGATGGATGTGAACTCTGTCCCCTCTTCCTTTAATTGTATTTTTCATCTCAATGGACTCGCTGATGGCCTTATAATGATCAGAGTTATTCTTCTCTGCCTGAACAAGATCTTCTAATGGAGGGAGAAGATGAGTTACAGCCTAAGGTGGGAGCCATGTGTAACAGCCACATAAAAACTTTACCTCCATCCAAAAACCCTATACATCAGCTCAATGGGCCATCCCTTGAAACCACGAGGGTGCAAGTGTTACTGTTTTGTCTCAACTGAGCAAATAAGTAATCATAATGGTACATTAAACCACAGGACACACAACATCTAAATTAATGCTGTAACTTTCTTTTATTCTTCTTTGATGCTTGTGTCCTTGGGGGCTTTTCTTCAAAATGTGTGTTATAGTTGTAGCAGGAGACAGGTTGTCTGAGAATGAAAGGATTTAGTTGTGAGTGGCACAAAGTTTTCAGTAGAAAGGAACAGAAATCCTACAGTTCCTATTGAGCAGGAAATTACATCACAAACAGGAAGTTACATCACAGTTGGAAAACTTGAAATGGAGTGGCCGTAAAGCTTTCGTCCTCTTCCTTGCTTTGAACTTTGAAGGAGACAGAAAGGCTCCTTTGTTCCCCTCTCTTACCCTTCCCTCGCTATTTTCTTTTTCTCTTCCCCCACATTTCTCTTTATTCTCTTCTTGATACAAGACGCTTCTAGCAAATGAAATTCTAAATAGTCACGTTTTCTGTATACCTTCTTAAACCTTGCTTGCCAGCATCTTCATAATGATGGACAAAGCACAGAAATATATGCCAAACTTTGAGTATTTCATTGTGTGATTCATGTATCAAAAACCGAACAGTATGAAAGAGAAAGGATATTATTTATGATTTTATTCAGTTTGTAGTTGTTACTTTCTTCAAGCTCAGTTCAACTCCAGTCCAGTAGATTCATCCATACTCAGTTTAGTCTCTGAGCACCACAATTCATAAAAACCTGACAAATAAACAGTTCACACACTCAATAATCTAGAAACGAACTTTATTCTGTTTATTTAAGAGTATTGTTGTATTGACTCTGTATGCAGATAGATTTCTATCTCACACTGCTGATTGGTTACTGTTTCTGTTTAGGAAACTTGTGGTCAAATATACACATAGTTTGTTTTAGCTCACGCTTTATTATTATGATCCAGATACTCATCTAATGATTTTCTTCACTGTATTTGTATTTACATTCTGCCATGAATGTGGACTCTACTGGAGGGCGCAGAGGTTATTTAGTGTGGTGTTTGCAATATGCATCTAGCTAATTCAGTTGGATTCTATATTTAACCCTTATGAATGCATTTGTACTACTTTACAAATTGCTCCAATATATTATTTTTAAAACCAGTTGTAACTGACGCTAAAGTTGCATATATGTCTCCATGACAACACCACACAGTGCCGTTAATTGAAGTTGGTTTTTTTTTTTGTAGGTGTTACATTCATAGTTATAAGATTAATCTTTACCTTGTGAGACAACTGAATTAAGTTTGTAAAATCATTTGCAAATTAGTAAGGAGTTAAGTTTATGTGAGTCACATGACCCGAACGAGAGGTAACGAGAGAGAAGTAGAGAGAAGAGAAGGACTACAAAGAAATGGACATTATTCTCTTCAAAAGACTTATCTACCACTGGTTATACGTGGCGCTCACGGCAAAGAAGCAGTCATTGTGAATTTTGTTAGTGTAATTTTGTTACTAATGTGTTTATTTTTGTTTAGTTTTCACTGTGTTCCAGAACTTTAATTGGAGTAATAAATTGATTGTGGACATCAGTACGGAGTGTGAACCTTCTTTAAATCCAGGGCAGATACACCACTTTTGTGGCAATGCTTGATATAATTTTTAGTACAATCCCAGCTTCTAAAATATTTTTCATTACTTTGACAATAATTCCACAACAAACCTGAAATTGTACAAAAAAATACAATCACATTATACAACACATTGTTTTAAATTTTATAAAACAAAAATAAAAACTTTTGATTCACAAATCTCCCCCAAAAAGCAAAGATAAGGTAAAAAAATTTACAATAAAACAAAAACAAACGAACAAAAACACAGGCGAACCTCTTCTGAACCTTTTAAACTGTTCCAAGCACTTTTTTGTACCAGAACTTTGAGAAACATCAGTCTCTACACTGAAAACCTGATGTTTGACATATCTACAGACATCTTAGCTTTAAAATCCCCAAACTCTAGAAGTTGCCCTCTTATGAAGTAGACACAGTAATCTGCTTTCATTGTTGTTTCATAACAATACAATGTAAATGAATGTTTTACATTAAAAACTCACAGTTTAAAAGCTTTAACTTTGTGAGAAGTCTACACAGCAAGACTCTGTTACATCTTCTAATAATTAAAGTCAAAGATGTAACACAGTAATGGCACAGTATTTTGTTTACTGCCTATTGCCATGTGGTTTTTGTAAAAATATTGGAACCATTCTACCTTCCACACAATTATATATAAGCATTCATAGATCTCTAGTAAAATCCGGAGCACAGTTTTTTGGATTGCAGTTTTTGAGCACATCATTATTATCATCTTGAATCACTGAAGCATAATGAATTAAAGCAAATTAATGAAAGATTGTCTTCACACTTTTGAGCCCCAGGTACTATTTATAAAGATGATCATGTTCAGCAACAATCTTATTCTGTTTCACCTCAGTCTCGTCTCATTTTTGTATACAGTCACCTCCTCCGTGTGACACGTCTTCATTCTAGATGATAAAACTCAATTTCTGAGTCACTGCATCAGGGAGTTTTCTCTCAGGGATTGTGCTGATGATTACTAGGAATAAACTGTCGGAAAAGAACTGTCTTTAATGGCAGCCGTAAATCCACAAAATTGACTTTACCAGAGAGAAGGCAAAGCAAACATTTTAAGTGCCATGCATACTCAAGGTGCAATCAAGTCTGCATTGATTGTACATTAAAATGAAAAACCCTGTACTACTCAAACAATGGTTATACACATAATGGCACTAAACGGTACTTATATGGAGCAAACTGGTAATGAGTGGCAATAATTAGTAAGGTAATAATTACACTCATCGTCCACTTTATTAGATACCCTTTGCTAGCATTAGGTTAGACCTACTTTTGTCTTCAGAACCTCCTTAATCCATGGTGGCATAGGTTCAACATGGTCATTTGTTGAAGTCAGAGTTTGGTCCATGTTGACTTGATAGCATCACACATCCCAATCTATATAGAGTGGGACCAAATACACTCTGAGTAGAGTTAATTTAACTCTTAGGATTTTACTGTGCACACCCCAAACAAGCCAGGATGGATCTATACTTTGATGTTGAGATATTGACACTCATCAGACAAGGCAACATTTTTCTAATCTTCTGTTGTTCGATTTTGGTGAACCTGTGCACATTGTAGCCTCAAGTTACCCTCAAGATCATCTTCACCATGTCTGCATGCCTAAGTGCACTCAGTTGCTGCACTGTGATTGTCTAAATAGAAATTTGAGCAGTTGGACAGGTGTACCTAATAAAGTGGCCATATCAGTGTATTTGGTTGCACGTCATTTCTATTTCTTGAATTTAATTAAACTCTTCGGATTATGTGTCAAAAGCTATTGTTTTTATAAGATTTTTAATTACGAAAGTAACATATCATACATTTACTGATTCACTCTAAAAAGCGCTCATTAATAACAACCCAATGTGGGACTGTTAGATTTTTCACTTAGCATGCCGGCTTGTTATTTTTACCCAGTTATTTGGTAATAATAACCATACTGCAGGGTTGTGGTTTGATTCTTTCAGACATTTTTTGGATACATTATTTGAAGAAAAAAATCTACATCCAAATCGTACAAACGTTTTTATTGCCAAAACAAGCAAATAATGTTCTATGTAGAGATGTATACTCATCCCCATCTCAAGTATGTTTCTATGGACAAAGAAAGATACTTCTGAATTATACTCCATTTGAAACTAAAAGCACGGTTGGTTCCAAGTTTGTGAACAGTAGGAAGATCCATGGGCTATTTAATGAAATGCTTAGAAAGATTTAGTCCAATCTTTAAAAAAAAAAAAAACAAGAAAAACAATCAATGAAAACAATTGTAAGATCGGTTTAAAATATTGGTATACATTTATTCAATTCAATTAAAAAAATCCCCCTGTTTCCCCCTATTAGTCCCAGGGGGAAATTGCTTTCTAAGTTACAATTACTCCCAAGAAAGAAAGATAAATAAAGAAGACAAAAAAGAATAAAATATAAATAATAAAGAAAGTGATAAATTGATGACTGAATGAAAAGAACATGTATTACACTTGAAATTGAAATAAAGAGGAGTTGTACAGCTTGATGGCCACTGGTATAAAGGATCTTTTTCAGCGCTCTGTGGAACACGTCTCAGTGAGCAGTCTATGGCTGAATGTGCTCCTCTGGTTGAGCAGCACAAAGTGAAAACTAATTGTATGAAAACTGGAGTGAGTGAAGTTTTGACATCCTTCTCTCAGCCACAGCGTGAACAGGGTCTAGTTTCGTACCAGAGCCAGCTCTCCTGATTAGTTTGTCCAGTTTCTGTCTGCCACCTTCATGCTACTTCCCCTGCAGACCACAGCATAGAAGATGACACTGGCCACAACAAACTCATAAAAACATCTGCAGCATGGTATTGCAGACGTTGAACTACCTAAGCCTCCCTAGAAAATACAGCCTGCTCTGACCTTTCTTGAGGAGTGCTGTTGAGTTTAGTGTTCAGTCCAGTTTGTTATCTATGTGTTTATTTACTTAGGATATGGTAAATATCTTTAAAAACATTGGCCAGAACAGATAAAACAGGTATGTACAGATTTGACCCCTTCACAAAATATGTTTTCTTGTCACTTTTAAACTAAACCTATAAAAATGTACAGGTAATCTTTTTGGTTTGTGGGAAAACCATCTTACCTTCACTGTTTATTCTCAAGCATGGTTACCTTGGTGTATCTGTCCATCTAGCCATTCCTTCATTATTTCCTTCAATATCATTCATGGCAATTTGTCTTTATGAAACTTCACAGCAAGACATTTTTATCTGGATAGTCCCCATGATATCTAGAAAAGCCATCATGTGCTCACTGCATGACCTTATCTTTTCCTAGTCCAATGGCTGCTCTCTCACCAGTCCCTTTGGATAGTAATATCCTAGACTGATGAGATTACCTGTTCCTTCCCCTGACCCTGTGCATCAGACGTGCCCGACACTCCTCATTTCCTGCCAAACACATGGTTCACCAGAGACTTGCGCTCATCCATTCAACCCCTCCTGTGCCGTGCATGATCTCTGTGTTAAGCCTCCCAGGACCTTCCCCTCAACCCAAATGATTCCTGAATTATTAATCCAGTTCTGCTACTGGAAATCTCTCTGGAGTTCCAAGCCTGGGATATATGATATTTTATATGAAGCCTGAGTTTCTCTTGAGCATTCGGGAATACCTGGGTGAATTAAGAACAATGGAAAGATATATGAAACATTTTAAAAACCATTTAACTCCGATGATGATAAAACAGAAACATCGGAGTGACAGTCCATATTTAAACCGGAGATGAGACATTTAAATGGATGACGCATTCTCTTCCATGTTGAGGTCTGGTGACACTATCAGACTCATAAGCAGAGATAAATCAGCTCACACACAGGAAGCACTAAGAGCCCTTTAGAGGAAGCTCACAACTTCCATTAACAACAATAAACCCCCCACCCCTCTCTCCTAGAGCAGAAATGAACTCTGTAGTTCTGCTCAATCAGGTAGATCTAAAGGCTTTTTTTAGTCAGACCACACTCTGAGGAGAACTGGCAACAAGGAGTCAGCCTTGGCTTATCTGCTTTGCGGATGCCCACATTTAAAACGGGGCTTGAGGATGTGGGCAATTCACATTAACCTGTGGAATAGATGTGTGGGAGGATTAAAAAAGAAAACCCACTCCCACTTGGGGTGATACATAAAGTGACCAGGAGACATTACGACCAGGTATGGAGCCACAGAAGTGAAAAAAAGAAATAAATAGCTGCCATAACTACGGTGACTGAGGAAAACTCCAATTGGGGGAGAGTCCAGAGTGGAAAATAAGCTTAACAGACGAAGGTGTAGCACCTTCATCTCCATGTGGGTCTGATGAATGACTTAGATGATGCATGTTTTAATAAATATTTAAAATTTTTGACACTATATTAAAGATCATGCAAATGTGGCTCCACGCAAAATTTACCTGTGCGTTTGTCGTCAATGGTTCAGAAAGGATGATATTTTACCCCCTTTCAGAAATAATGTGCATTTTTTTAAATCCCTCTTAAAAATGATGTCAAACTCATTCCTTGAAAAATCTATCTTTCCAGGCTCCATTACCCCAGTCAGCTTGACACAGACAGTGTAAGCAGGCAGTCGTTGGTTTCTATTAAAAGTCCCGCTGCAGGGAGACTGACACACACTCAGGCATGGAGTGAATGTGGTTTGCGGCAGAGCTCTTGCATGTCTCCATGTGTGTTACGTGTTGCGCATCAGAATCTTCCTTTCCTTGTGCTTTGCCCTACACCCAACACTCAGGGCAGACCGGCCATTAGCTACAGCTACAGCTGGATGGTTGCTTGGCAACTGAGGCCCTGCACAGCCTATCACCATGAAGCAGGAGGTTATTCTGCATAAAGCAGGTCAAGAATCAATCCCTTAATTCCACTCACAAGTCCTGTCTCTTGCTTTCAAAGACAGCTTGAGTTTTTCAAGGACAGTTGAGCACAATATTAAATATGGGTTTAACAGATTTCTCTTGTTTAGAACATTTAATACAGCATAATGTAAAAAGTGTTTAAAGTGCTGTCAGCAGTCGCTTAAAGGTGCAGAATGCGATCTTTGGGAATCAATATTGATGTTTGAAAACAAACTCACCCCCCACCAATAGTGTCTATATGACCAAAAATGCATCTATATGGAGGAATCTGCAGGGATTATATCCATGAAAACATAAGCATACACCATTATGTGAAGCAAACCAAACATATGTGGCTCATCTGTCCAGGAAAAACAAGGTAACCTTGATGTCTGATGCTAGCTCCTCTCATGTCCTCATGTCTCACTCACTGCAGTGCTGAAAAAATAATCCAAAGTTTACCTGAGTTGATATATACCGGTATACAGTGCTTAATTTGTAAATTTGAAGTTACTGGAACACAACAGGACTGGGGTGACGGACAGGGGGGCTGGCCCAAAACAGTTGCTGGAACACAAACAGAACGCAATGGTTCAGTGTCTAACATGCCTACTTTTAAGCAGCAGGACTTACATACATCATTTACAACATAATTTAAGACATATACACACAAAAACCTTTAGATTACTTTCAACACAATTTATCTTAATCTTCAATATCATGTTAAATGGCCGTTTAACATGATGGACTTGAGTCTTCGTTTCTTTTAAAAAACGAAAGCAAACTTGATTGTCTTTTAGACATGTTAGCACGAAGGAGTCAGGACACTTTTGTTTTCGCCAAATGCCGCCTAAAAATAAGTTACGTACAGGACGTAAATTACCCAGCAGCAGCCTTTTCAGACTTGCTAGTAGTGCATTTTATTTATTATTATTTTTTTTACATTATACAATGCACAATAAAGAAAACACACTAACACAATAATTATTAATTATTTTATTTTATAATATTTTTATCTAATCGCTAATTTCCACATAATACGGGCCGGCCTGCCGACTGCAGGGGACAGCACAAGTGATGGGAAGTTCGGATCATTTTACGGATTCGGTTCTTTGAGTCTCGTTCAGTAAAATGAACGGATCTTTTTTTCGAGTCATTTCGTTCATTTTACTAAAATATCAATAAATGTTGTGTGTACTTCCACATCTACTAGCGTTTTATACATAAACGCGAATCACACTACAAATAAGACAAAACTATAATGCTAAATTTAAAATGAATATAAATATATTACTAAAGCCTACCTGGGTCTTTTAGTCTGGTTTACCCAAACTCTGATCTGTCTTCTTTAGATTTAAATCTCTTTTGTTCGACACAAAATTACTTCACTCTGATGTTAACGTGTGCAGTCCGAGCACTCAGTCCGGACTTCTTTGTCACGTGACCGCTACAGTGCCGGGATCTGAAAAGATTCGTTCTTTTTGCGAGTCCGGGTCCTTTCGGTCTTTTCTCTTTCCGGCTCATGCTGCATTGGTTAACATTACGGAGTGGCCATGAGCCGGAACCCGAAAAGATTCGTTCTTTTTGCGAGTCCTCCGGGTCCTTTCGGTCTTCTGTCATTGATGATGAACGGGTTACGCTCGGAAAACCACAAGAATGATGCGCATGCGCCAATGAACGAATCCCTCTCCAACACGACTCGTTCATACGGAGTCACATTAAAGATTCGTTCAAAAAGAACGAATCGTTCTTGAACGACACATCACTAGACAGCACCAGCCTACGACGAAGGCAGCCTGGCACACCATAGGCGAGTGCTCTGTATATTCTTGAGTCGGGGGAATGCATTGTAGTACAGTAGAGTGAAAAAGGTGGGCGGAATTGGGCAGATAAAGACAAATGGGGTCAGATAATTACCGGATCCCAGAATAAAATTTTCCGGATCCTTGGAAGCCAGAAATTGAGAGAAAACGGATTGCGTTCCGGCAAACGGCGGAACAAATTAAGCACTGATAT